>JAQIWG010003228.1:0-18330 GCA_034695025.1 Chamaedrilus cognettii
CCCCCCCCCCCCCCCTGTTTTTTCTTGCCAAATGCTTTAAACTCCCCCGTTAATGTTTTTAGACCTAAGCAAAGTATGATTTATCATCAAGGCAGCACAGTACGAGTGGTGGCGTTACATGATGATAAGGATGCAATTAAATCAGAGATCAGAGTCAATCGATTTGCAATGAAGCAAAAATAAAACAATTTGAGACAGTTTCGTTTTGGGGCGGAGTCATTTCGTAAACCGGAATATTATTCTTTGTAATGCAACCTAGCTTCATGTATAAATAACATTACTTAAATATCATTAGGTCTGCGTTCGTTATTCCTAACATCTTTTTTCCTCAAAATTGACTTCTGCTGAGTAGCGTTAGACGAAGATATTTTTATTTATTTTGTGAAACATATTTGGGGGCCTCTCAAAGGCCGTTCGGTGTATAGCCCTCGCCTAGATTGTTTTAAAAACGTATGCGACTGGCCATCCTTCCTGCCTCCCCCCCCCCCTCCCCGAGAAATAGCATCCAGGAACAGTCGCCCCCTGTTCTCGCCCGGCTGTATGTACATGTAGCTCTGTTGGTCGTCCAATGAGCGGCGAGATGGACGGAACCTTTGTCCGCTCCGCCAATAATCTGCACGGTAAATTATCCGCCGCGTGCACTCCAGTCTGTCTCTCCGCCCCACCTCCTCCCGCTCCCCCCCCCCCCTGGTCCAAAGACGGATCCAGGGGGGATGCATCCCACCCACCAGCATAAAAAAAACTGTGGTAAAAATGGTTGACAAAACCGTGGCAGATGTTAGAGTGAGCGGTGTGAAAATGTATGATGCATGAAATCTTGTGACCTAAAGGTGAAGATAATGAGTAAAATCTAGGAGAAGGATAGTCTGGAAACATGATTTTGGGTCATGAGTTGGATCGATTGACATCATTATTGATATGGAACAAAAAAGGTTCCGTCAGTAGACTCAGCACCCCTGCGCCCCCCGCCCCCCCCCCCTCCTCCCCCACCCGCTCGTGAGTTAGTCTCGGAGGGAAAATCTAGTTGACATGTATAAATTTATAATTATAATAGATATTCATCCCCCCATCAATGAATCCTGGATCCGCCCCTGCCCGGTCTCATTCCCCTACCAGCCCCCCCCCCCCTCAGGGCTCATCCACCCTATTAGCGCCCCCCCCCTCCTCCTTCGGTCTCATTCACCACACCACTGAGAAGCTGTTGGGTGTCAGGAAACAGGTTTTTAGTGTTGTCTGCACCTTTTCTGCACCAATAATAGTAAAGCATTCCT
This sequence comes from Chamaedrilus cognettii, assembly GCA_034695025.1. Lineage (NCBI taxonomy): Eukaryota > Metazoa > Annelida > Clitellata > Enchytraeida > Enchytraeidae > Chamaedrilus > Chamaedrilus cognettii. The sequence continues at coordinate 1,272 of JAQIWG010003228.1, forward strand.
CTAAGAAAATAAGCTAGGCCTAGCGATACTTTAAGCACCAAACGTTGTTTTTAAATAATCATAATTTCTTTTAAAATCATAATTCGTGACCCATGGAGTATTCACATTTATATATGTGGCTTTAAGCCAATGAATTACTTGATCATTAATTGCCCATTCAGTCAACGGTGGGAATAATTTTTATGCGAGAAGGGGAGGGAGAGCGTGCAAATAAAAGGTTCGAATGGGTGACAGACAATATAATGGAAGCGCCGCATGCCAGTCACGGTATGGAGACGTGGTAGTCTCTTCCCTGGTGTCAGAATGGAAGGCGCGTCTGAGCCTTTGGTGATGGGTGATCGGTGGAAAAATTTCATTTTAGGGAGGCAGGGACCAATTTCTAAAAAGGCAGTCGATACTTTTAAAAACATGATTCTAGTGTTTGACAAGCTAGTTTTTGATAAACTCGTTTTCAAAGGTATTTTAAATGTACTGTGTGGGCGATGCTTTTGAAATGCTAGTTTGTGACAAGCTAGTTTTTCAAGAGCAAACTTTTCAAATGCATCGTGTGACAGCCGTGTTACGGGTTGAATTGCTTAGAATGGATCACGTTAGGTAGAGAATTTAACTAATTCTAGTAATGACATACAAGAGGTTATTTCCTCTATGACATGACATTGGCACAACCAGTGGAACTATGTGCTGCGTGTGTGTCTTTGTTTGCAAGAAAAAAAATTGATTGGCGAGGGTGACGTAGTTTGTGAAGAGTCAACAAAAGCATTGAAGAAAAGTAGGGAAATTCTTCTTGGGGTTTTTTTGGAGGAGGGCATTTCTCTCTCCTACTCAATAGGCTCTGTCATTGGATGGCTGGATGGATGCGAAATTGCTGGACGCTGTGTCAAGGGCCTGGGGCTAGCTGTCGCTTGTGAATGGGAAATGAGGTTTTTTGATCCAGCAAGTTGGTTGAAAATAGTTTAATGGATTCTGCGGAACGTCGATGCTTCGGGTGAAGAACGCTTGAAGTCAGCTAGATACTGTTGTGAGCAACATTGCACTGCAGCTATGGTTAGCCCTCGATTCAAATTTCAAGTGTCAATCTTGGTTTCTGGTCGCTATTCATTTTCCGAAAACGTGCACCTGAAGTCATTTTCTTTTTAAGTCGGCAATTATACGGTAGTTGAATATCTTTCATCAGGGGTTAATACGTCTCCCAGCCAATCAGCGTTCATTAAATTTTCATGTAAGATTTATTTCGTGCGTGTGATTGGTTACTGAAATATTGATCTAGAACCGAAATCGAAATTTTTCATTTAATTAAACAACTGTATAGGCTTTTATTACACTCCACTTTGAACACATTGGACGTTATTGAAAACGTCACTATAATGTTTATAGTCTCTGCCTGATATTATATAGGGTCTTCTGGGAGTTTTTTGCCTCATTTGTTACTCGGAGATTGAGATCCGCATTTAGTATACTCAGGGGAGGAAGATTGCCCGTTCCTGGCCCCGAAAATGCGATGTTTGTTTTTTGTTTTGTTTTTTGTAGTTTAGGAACCGCGTGTAGCGCAATGACTATAATATACAGTCCGGTTCTGTGCAAGGGAGCCCGCACAGAATCGCTCCCCCTTCTTTAGTCGTCTTTTACGACTCACCCGGGGAGCTCTGGGCTGCCAGCCAATTCTTTGTTCTCTGGCCTGCAGGGAGTCCGAGAATGCGATGTCAAATTTTATTAGGTGCGCTCGAACACCCACTACACCTCTATAATACTGTCTGGATCGTAAAAAAAATTCTCGATGCAAGAAAGTGAGCATGCAAGCTGCTTTGGCCCGCTATTGCCAGACTTGCTAAATTGCTCTGGGCTTGCCAAACGAGTTGAGAATGTGAACAGTGTATTATTGCGCTTCGTCAATCTGCTTTTAACAATGAGAAGGTTTAAAGAAATTCGGGGGGGGGGGGTCAAAAATAAGTAAACATGTACATTGGAAAAATATGTTCGTTTGTTTGTTTGTCAGTGCTGGCGTCGCGAAGCTGATTTTCCTGTGTCTCGAAACAACAAGATAATTGTTGTTTCAAGACACAGGAAAATCAGCTTTGCGACGACATGACATGTGTTTGAAAACGTATAATGTTTGTACTACATTAGCTTGAATATTGGAGTCCATGTAAAAATATCGACGGAATATACATATTGACGAAAAATTGAAGCTTATACAGCAGTTAAAATTTTATTGGGGGGTATAAACTGTCAATTCTACATTGGAGGATCTAGATCCCCCTATAATTAACGCTTATGATGTAAATCCAATGAAATCGGTTTGGGGAGCCGGATATTTGCATTTATCTTTAGGACGTTATGCGATGAATAATTCTGAAATAGGCTCTTCGCTTCTTTGCTTAATAATACATAATTATTAATAACGCAAGCTATACAAGCTTCGATACAAGCACATTATTGTAGTAAACGAAACCCAATATCGCAGTTTCCTGGTTCAGTTTCTAGCCGTAAGAGCATCGATTGTAGTTTAATTTCCGTTGGTAGAACTAATCATAGGATACCCATTCCGGTCTCATATCCTGAGTGCGGTATATTGGTTCAGTTTTACTTATATCGAGATCGTTCAGAAAGTGAAGCGGGTCCACGTTTTTGTCTTTGTGTTTTGACTGCCAATTATGTGTATGGGGCAATGAGATTCAAATATAGCGCCTGAGAGCAAAATTTCTATCAAAAAGATGCCAGTGTTTTGACAGAACCACTCCCCCATCTTTAGTCGCCTTTTACTACTCGCCCGGGGAGCTCTCGGCTGCAAGTCTGTTCTTTGTTTCCCGATTTGCTGGGGTAAAAGAAACAGTGATGTCAGTAGTCTGTAGTTGTATGACTGAATAATTACTGTAGCTAGTGATATGGGTTAGCCTTTGGAATTTTGTCTTATATAACTGTTATAATTTAGCTTGCACTTCAACTGTATGTTTAGTTAAGTTTCTATTTCTTTATTGTGTTCTGCCTTGATGGTGAATAAAAGATTTATATATAACTGTTATGCAGTTATCAGCCTGTATTCTAATATTTTACATCTGACAAAACCGTTGGTTGTTTGCTGAAACTTGATGTGTATACAGTCGTTCTATGCCTCAGTTTAACCAGGATTTCTATTCTTGTAATTGAGCTGATTTGTAATTGCTCTGCTCGCTGAGTTTACAACCTACTCTACAACGTTTACTGTACTTAGTATAAATTTGCAACTCTATCTGATGCCGCTGTCAAATCACTAATTACATCACAATACTCACGGCGTGCTGCCTTTAGCGTGTATTCTGTATTACGACAATTATTTTTTAATGCTGCCTGTTTCTGTTGTTAGTCACCGGATCAATTCGATGAGTTTGTCAAGGGGGTTGTGGAGGTAAGCTTATGTAAAGCTGAGGATTAATCTCAGATTAGAAAATAAAGTTGTTTGAATCATAAAATTGGTCATTTAAGGATCACCTTTTGTTGATTACGCTAAGGTCATACTGATGATTCTATAATGATGAATGTTATGAAATAAAACAAACACTTGCTGCTTTTAGTTTTTGTTACCATCTGTCAATGAATAGCTATTAAATGCTCAAAAGGTTTTAAACTAAAATTATCTGCTAATATATTTTGTGTTACAATTTGCATTTAATATGTAATCATTGTTGTTATTCAAACCCGCTGCGTTTTTGTTAATAAAATTTATGATTTTTTTTCATTTTTGATATTAAAGCTTTGCTCGGGATTGATTAATTGAAGATTTAATTTAAATGCAAGCTTTTAATGTATGAATTTTCAAATAGAATTTTGGCGTAGTATTAGTATTCATAAGCTGAATGTATTGCTTGCAGGAAATGTATCTGCCGCCTCTGCTGTCTGGTATCGTGACTCCAAGCAAAGATGGCCGCCATGGACAATTTTCCTTTCAGCCATCCTTGTGTCGGGTATATGCCTTTCTCTGCTTCTTCTATTCTTTTGATTTTATTTTATTTAACGTTTAAGGCACTTGTTCAGTTCTTTGATCTTAATAACGTTTGCGAGGTTAGATAATGAGCATTTAAGCATTGATGCAATGTATCCCTGTCAGTGTTTTCTTTTCTCTTTCTAATTCTTCATCTTTTGCATTGTAAAAGTGATACTTATTTTACGATCAAAATATTAGCTACACTTATGTCTTTAAGCATTGAATCATGGTTACTGAGGTAAATACAGCCATTATTCATGCACCCATACATGCATTACCTGGTTATTGGCCTGTGTATATTAGTAGATAGTTCTTCAAACACTTGGAGCAAGGTAATACTCTTTTGATCAAGGTTATTGACCATTGAGATTTGTCCATTACTTGGGCCTTATCTTGTACTGACTTGTACTGACTGCTTAGCTATATTATAGCTGGTGCTGTTTTCTATGCCTGTGTATAGGGGGCCTTCTATACATGTAGGTCCAGCTTCTGCAGGTTGGGGGAGAGGGGGTGTTGGCAAGGTTATACAGTTTTTGACAGAAGAAATAACAATTTGCGATTGGGGGAAGTGGTGCGGTATTGGCATGCGTAAAAAAATTCTTGTGTTTAAATAACGATAAGAAAACGTGCTTTGTGTGATAAATTTTAGTTAGAGGGGGGTCCCAGATTGTGTAATTATGCGTTTTAAGATGGGGATCAAAAAAGAACCTAAATAGCGTGATATGCTTTATGAACGGTCCCTAATACTCAAGAATCACGCGGCGCTCACGTTAAATCTCACCCTATGTGCAAGCTTGATACTGAACATGATCTGTTGAGTGTGTTTGAGCATCGTGAACGCTATCGTTAGAGGCCGGCAGTCGGCCGGCCAACAATGCTCTAAACAAACGCTGCGCTTGCTTGCCAACAACGACACCTGTGGGTCTTTATTATATTAGCACTGAGAGATGTTGGTCGGCGTTGAACTATATATAGAATATGACAGCGGTGTTACCATTAAAAGTTTGGTATTGTTTAGTGTATAGAATATGACAGCAGTGCTACCATTCAAAGTTTGGTATTGTTGTAACAGTACTAGCAATGATACTGTGCGGTGCTATTCAATATGCGGCCCTCGGGCCCGATACGGTCCCAGAAGGGCTTTCAAGTGACCCATGAAGATTGGCACACAAAATAACAAAATGTTTACCTATGTTTTTGATATATTAGATTTCATGTGCCATATACTATGCTTTACAAAATTCAAATGCTATATGAATTATATTGTTTATAGTGGATCTGTTTTAAAATGCCTGTACAGCATAGCAAATATTCATAATATCAATTAATTCACGGCATCAATTCATAAAATGCTTGAACTTTTCACAAGTCATGATTGGGAGAGAGGGCGGAGGTAATTTTAGTTCATGGAACTCACAACCAAAGGGTGGGCTGGTAGCTCTAACCCGGCTAGATCCTGCTAGCTTGCATGCCTGAATTATACATGTACTTGAGAGCTTTAGTTTATGATAGGTGCACTATCATATTGTAACTGGCTGTGACTGCTGCTATTGCTAATTTTACATTTCGAGGGAGGATAAGACAAGTTGGATACAGCGCCCTTGTTATGGGAAAAAATAGAATTATGTAATGCAGAACGGGTGTTGTCTCTTTCAGAATCTGACTGAGACCAAGAGGAGCAATTCAGAATTTATGGCATTGGAACAGAGAAGGCAGAGTCCCCTGTTCAGTGGTGGGACATTCCCCGAAGTCAGCGAGGTCCCTGAGTTGACAGGTTCACACCCCTCTCAACCCACAGAACATGACACTGTAAGCCAATACCGCTTTGTTTCATTGAAATAAGCAGAATAGCCTGGCTCCAATTACCAATTGACTTAGAAGTTTTTCATGTTTTCGAAATTATGTAGGCTATGGTAATTCGAACAGGCACTCTTGATTTCTTCAATATCTTCTTGATTTCTTCCAAGAGTCATGATTTCAGATTGAAAGCACTTCTTTAAAGTATGATTTAAAACTGTATTTAAGCAAAGTTGAAACTTAATTAAATTAATTTTTTGTCAACAGATGACTTCTGATGATGTGCCGCTAGCTACAGGTTGGTTTTTGATAACTTTTTTTGAGTTTTTGTGACGAAGATTTTTGGTATCTTTTTCAGCCCCGTAATGGTCTGTAAGAATTTTTAAACCAAGAAATAACGACTTTTATAATTTGCTATTGTTGTTATAGTGAGCGTTATAAGCCTAGCCATGTTTATGCAGTGGAATTACAGTACTGTAATAGTTATTTTAATAGATGCTCAATTTTGGAAAAATGTGGATTGATGCTTCGTTTTTATTGTGGTTGATTTGTTGACTTATTAGTTTAGTTAGCAGATATTTTTTCACGCCTATATATTCTTTTTTATTGATGTATATTATTGATATTTTTTATACGCCTATATATTTATGTTTGGCTACGATTGACAGCTGATTTTTGACCATTTTAGCCTGTGGACCTATAGGACGGATCTTTGTACAATGCAAGTCTGTTGACATTGCAGAGCAACCCATCACACAGTCATCGAGCATTTCCGGTGGCACTCTGGACTCCAACCAAGCTGGGCTCACGTGAGTGCTGTTCTAGTTAAAGGCCTTGTGCTGTTTTTATTAGACTCGTTCATAAACGATTTGCTACTGCAGCCCTACCGAGCAGGACACCTTCAAAAGCATTTAAGGAGCGTAAGCGGTGAGCCCACAAAAAGCAGTACTCTCATAAGGGATGCTTTTTTGGCCGACTGTGTACAAGAATTATTGCAGAACGCACGCCGGTTTGATGGTGATGCGATGTATTATGTAAACCTTTAGGCTATGATTATAGCCAGACTTTTATTTTAAGTGAAATGAATGTGAAGTGAAATCATGTGTTCATTCAATGAAATCATCTTGTGGTCATCACGCGACAAGCCTTTAGGTTTGACTCGGATTCAAATAATAACACTATTTTAGCGTTGACATTTGTCAAAGAGATACCTCTAAACGTAATATAAAATCAATAGTTTTACGAACAAAAACAAATTAATGATAATTATGAATATTGTGATTTTAATAATAAATACGGTTGGTTTGTAAAACGATACTTTGCTATTACATTGTTTTGCTTTGACGAATTTCCGCGTTAAAATAATTATTTAAATGAAAAATTAGGTTGGAGATCTTTTTAAACTTTTATCTACATTTAAGCCAGCATCTCAGCATGCTATGTTTGATTTCTCTTTTTGAGAATCGTTGTAAAAAACGACCCCAGCAAATCGGGGACGAGGGAATAGACTTGCAGACCAGAGCTCTCCGAGCGAGTTGTAAAAGGCGACTAAAGAAGAGGGAGAAGTTCTGTGGCGGCCCTCTTACACAGAATCGGACTGTAATAGTCTTCTACTCTTCATTACTACACAAGGTCCTTAAACTATAACTCCACCACCACCGTTGTCACAAACAAAAACCTGTTTCTAACGGCCGACCAGCTTTCGTGTTAACCATTAACTAAAAACTTCTTCAGTGTAGCTTTCATTCAAATTTCAAAGTCCACAGCTTTTATCTGTATAGCTAGCTGCCTGGCTAGCACGGGTAGCAGGCTAGCTAACGGTTTGTTGTTTCTCAAGAGCCCATAAAATACTACTGCGCAATGCAATGACACAATGCTGCAGGTGAAGACAGAATTTGTAAGCAGTCGTTATGAGTGCCTTTGACAGTGGAGCACTCGTTAGCTGATCAAATGTGTGTACTATTATTCATCTATGCCAGACGAGTGATTGAGGCTGCTCTGTAGGATAATTGTCAGCGAGGGTAGGTCGCCTAATAACGTTTTGGTTTAAATCGTCGCCTGTAGTTTATCAGCGGCGATGTAATTGATGTAAAAGTAGGACATTTCTATATCGTTAGCGCTCTAGTGTATCAGTTGGTCGTTCGCTTTGTAACTTGTTTTGAAGCATGCATAGGGTCTGTATTGATGCATTTTATATTTGCGAATTTTGAAGTTTATTATAATGATTGATTCCACACGACATTATAAAATGTACCATTTTGTATAGAAAATAGCCCAATATCTTGGGATTGAGTTAAAAATCAAATTCCTATCACTGAAGTAGATTCTATTTTTTCATCACTGTCGTTTCTCGGCCTCCCTCTCTCGTGCGGTGTTACCATTGGACTAATATTGTATATCTCTAGATTCTGGGCATCTCGGCCAAAAATATCCCCAGATTACATTTTTGACAAAAATATCCCATGCTTCCATTATAAAATGTACCATTTAATAAAAATATTATAATCTTTGATTTAAAAATAAAATCATTGAGTCACTGAAAAATGCCTAAATCTAGTGATATATATCTGGTATCACTACTGGTATCACTGCTCTCCTCTGATTCCAATGCAAGGCACGATCGGTCCGCCGCCTGTCTGCCACGATTGCTTCAGCTCTCCTGTCCCGTACCCTGTGGACTGTAGGGCCATCCGTTACTCTCCCTCACTCTTGAGAAGAATAGGCCGTGCAGCGCTAGGCATCAGGCTAGGGGCTTAAGCCCTCTTGGTTGAGGGCTTGATGTCAGAAGGCTTAAAGTTAGAGGGCTTAAAGTGAGAGGACTTATGGTTAGAGGGCTAAAGGTTAGAGAGAGCTTAAGGTTAGATGACTTAAAGTTAGAGGACTTAAGGTTAGAGGGCTTAAGGTTAAAGGGCTTCAGGTTAGAGGTCTTAAGGTTAGAGGGCTTAAGGTTAAAGGGCTTAAGGTTAAAGGGCTTGAGGTTAGAGAGCTTAAAGTTAGAGAGCTTAAGGTTAGAGGGCTAAAGGTTAGAGAACTTAAGGTTAGAGGGCTTAAGGTTAGAGGGCTTCAGGTTAGAGGTCTTAAGGTTAGAGGGCTTAAGGTTAAAGGGCTTAAGATTAAAGGGCTTGAGGTTAGAGAGCTTAAAGTTAGAGAGCTTAAGGTTAGAGGGTTCAAGGTTGGAGAGCTTAAGGTTAGAGGGCTTAAGGTTAGAGGGCTTAAGGTTAGAGGGCTTAAACCCCTTTGTTTTTAATCAACATTCTGGTACTTTGCATGAAGTTAGGATCAGATTAGAACTTGGTAGAGTAGGTTTAGTGTAAGTATTAGAGTTAGGTAGGATTGATTCAGATTATGGTTAATTAAAACAATATTGATTCCAAATCATGCCTCTGGGCTACATACGGCCCCCCCTGTCGCCAATTCTCTTTTACATTCCATCAGAAGCATCACCACTCCATCACTGAAAACTCTATGCTTCATCGCCTCCAACAATCCCTGCTCCAGCGGTTTTCGACAGGCATTCTGTTCGCGGCCAATCATTTGACCGAGTGTTTTAAACTGTCTCCATTTGTTGCCTTATGTTAGGCACGAGTGCAGCGGCAGAGTTTTAAAAGGTTTCTCTTGCTACGCCGATGCTCTCCAGACACAGCGTAAGCCTACTATTTACATGTCAAGCGCATCTACGAGTACACCGTGAGTCAAAAATAAGAATACACCAGACTCTCGGCTGTAACTTCGTCGTATTATATTGACCGATGAATGAAAATTTAATTGGAATTGAGTAATAATACCCAACAAATTGTAGGCCTATCAGAGCGCTGGAAAATTGAACCGAACTCAGCATCCACAAATGTTTTCCGTTCGGAATGGATATATAATTCGCACTAAATAACTCACGACCATTGATCGTGATTGCGATGACGTGACGCGTGTCATTGTTGTCTCATTGAGATCGATTTTCAGTTCTGTATTGAACAACTAGGCTAGCACAGATCTTTCCCGTTCCCTTTCAGCCCAGATTACTGCTAACGGGGCATCTATATATGGGCCGCGGGGTGGAGTTGTAGTTTAAGGACTGCGTGTCGTATGACTAAGACTATTACAGTCCGGTGCTCTGTAAGAGGGCCGCCAAAGAACCGCTTCCCCTTCTTTAGTCGCCTTTTACGACTCTCCCGGGGAGCTCTGGGCTGGAAGTCTCTTCTTTGTTCCCGACTTGTTGGGATAGCTAGACCGCGTGCGCATGCGTGGGGGGAGGCGGGGGCGAGGATGGCTTCTTTAATTAGGAACGGCGGCGTCTCGGCGCAATCTGCGCTTCAAGCGGTACTTTAGCCAGGGGTGGGGGTTTGGTGGGCTCGATCCCCCATGTAAATCAGAGTTGGCCCCATTTCCGCCCTCCCACAACACAAATCTATCCCTTTTTAAAGGTCTAAAACGAATCGCTTGTGGGTTTTAGCAGCTACAAAAAATCATGGTCATGCACCTCGTGAATAATTAGGCTCTTTGCGTAGAAAAAGCTAAAAGACATGGCTTTCAAGAGGAAACTAACCACCCCCCCCCCATATTATGGTTCTGGGATTCTTCAAAACTTAGTCCTTTTGCTATCAAGAATAACATTCTGGCTCTACCCTCTCCCTATTCTAACCCTTAGCCTATTTCCGCACGCTCCAAGCTCAAGCCATTTCGCATGATTACGCATGGACCTTAAACCCCTAAATTAAATATTGTCACTTCGTTCCCTATCTGGGAGAAGTGGTTGGAGAAATGGCAGCGGGTTCCAACAGGATTATTCCATACAAGCCTTGTTTGCCCTTGTACAGTGATGCCAATGCTTGGGATATATCACTAGATTTAGAGACATTGCAGTGATTGGTGGATCTGATTTTTAACGCAATCCCCAGATATCTGGGGATATTCTATTGAAATTGACGCATTTTATAACGGGATCTTAGGTAATTTTGTCAACAAATGCAATCTAGGGATATTTTTGGCCGAGACACCCAGATTCTAGGGATATTCCATTTTGATTCGATGATGTAACTGCCCCTGGGTCTCAGTCTCAGTACAGAAATGATCATCCGTCAGCGAGGAGCATCGAAACGAATAGCCTATCTCAGCTAAATAGATTAATCCCGGTGTACCGGAAGATTGCATTCTGGTATTGCATTGCATGAAAGGGCTGTTGCAGTGATTGATGCACTTAGTCCTCAAGGGGAGTTTGGAGTTAATTGAAGGTGAAATTAAAGAGTTGACATTGGGCGAAATGCGCTTCTTTTCCAAATTTGGATGGTTTCGTTATGATTTGTAATGATGATGATGTTGATTCTACAAGGGAAGTTTGAGGATTAATTAAACGTCAAATTTAACACCTCGAAAAATCTATGCTACTGCTTTGCAGGAAATATGCTTGATTTCAGGATGACTATAGGATAACAAAATTTTTAGATTTTAAGAAAAACTGGTTCTTTTCTAGATCAAGTAGGCTACTTTACAAGCAATTCATTTGTCTAGTTTGAAGTGAGTGCCTTCTGAAATGTCTGCTCTCAGTTGGCCTCCAATATAGGCTATAAACCGTGTTTCACTGGGGAACAATTGACAGAGAAAAGAAATAAAGAAGTACTTGAACGAATGCACTTCTGTACTATGTCACTTGATCAGCTGGTTAACCCAGGCTCATCGGAGTTTCACTGCAGCAACAATTAGCGCCAGAGCGTTTGTTAAATTTTAGTTTAAGTTATTTATCGGTTGATACAGATATTTATGACGGTCTCTATGCTCGGAATGAATTTTTGTGCAGACTTGAACGAGTTAAAAAAACGTGACTGGAAAAATCACCCGCTATTTAAAAGAAAATCTAAATAGCGGAGTGTTTACGCACCATTCGTATGATTTGCCGTGCGGTGAATGCTGTCAAACGTGTCAGATTGTAGTCAAAGGCTGAATGAAGTAGTTGTTCGTATTGACAGGATTGATTGTTCACGCTATGGCACGTAATATGTTTTGTGGTTTTTAATCAACGGTGGGAATTATCCGCTTCCCATTAACCTCTCCTTGTGTTGTGGGGATGTTTTTTACACTCCGATCTGAAGGGTATTAAGCCTGTGTCCTGAACAGTGTCTGCGCTTGACATGACACATATTGCTGGGAAAGTGAGAACACTGATCCTGAATAATAGAACAATTATTATCGTTGGTCGGTTTCATGAGAAAATAATTCTCACAGTTTTACAAATCTTTGGTCATGAGCACAGCGCCAAAATGCTCGAATATGCTGAGTCATTATGATGAGGCATTATGGTTGTTAGTCTTGCTTTGGGCGCTGCCAATTTGGTTTTTGTACCAATTTGGTTTTTGTACCGATTTGGTTTTTGTACCAATTTGACGTCGCGTGAAACGTGAAGATTATAATTTATAACCCCGCATGTGTTCATTTGAACGTTTTGGCGGCCTGCAAGTGGGCAGCTAGAGTCATCGTTGTACAGCTAGAGTCATTCAGATTGCAGCAAAGGTTATGAGATCTTTCAAGTGGCGTGCATGGGCAGTCCTCTGAACCGTTGTGAGGTGCATAACCTCACAACGGTTATGAGGTCATTCCAATTTGCATTCAAAGTAATACGATCAGTATACCAACACACACATACATACACACACATACCAGTGACCCCTGCATGCCGGGGAACAAAGAATTGGCTTGCAGCCCAGAACTTCCCGCTTTGCATGGTAGTAATTAGAAGGCCTGTACCAATACTGCAGAATGCGGCACGACTTGTAGTCGCATAAATTTATAGTTTTGTCAATTGTATCGCTATATTTAATGGATCGATATAAAATCTTCTTGCATCATCACCATCATCATCATTTACGTTTTACGTCCACTTTTCCATGCTAGAATAGGTTGACGTTTTCCACGCTGAGACTCCCCCATAACTCCCGATTCTTTGCCATCTCTCCATTTATGCCACGCTCCTTCATATCATTTTACATTGCCTCCCTCCATGCCTTCCTTCATGTTTTTTGCAACCTAAATTTTTTGCTGCCTTAAGCTAAAGTTACCATGGCGTTACAGGCCCTTCAGCAAGGCTGTTACACACATAGGTGTCGCTTGCTGCTAACCCCGTGCCAGATAATTGTTTATTTGGCTGGCGTCAGGAAGGGCATCCGGTCATAAAAACCCAGCTTCAACAGTCCCCACAGGGCGGGTGCAGAACGTCCAACCCGTGTGAAAACATGAACATTAACATAATAGACGTCAAAAAATGGGGTTAGAATAGCTTGTTAGTTATGCAAAGTTAGCCATCTTTCGAACCAATTAGCTATATGATACTGACTTGAAGTTCACTACTAATTGTCACATTATAGTGAAAGTTGTCATTCAAACGTTAATCATAACATTTGAAACGTTGAAGACACTGCTTCTTGAAATAGCTAACATTCAAACATACTTCCGGGACCCGTTTGAAGTGTCGCGGCGAATGGGATTGCGAGTAGTCCCCGCCTGGCTGCCTAGTGGCTGGCCGGACGGAGGCCCTACTTATCTCTCGGATCAGCTTTATTGTGATTAACCAGCCGACATCCGGGTCGTATGCATAGATACTCGCAGCGCCCGTTGGCGCTGGTAGGCTGCTAAGCTATTTTTAGCTTTTTGTCATCTTTTATCATAAGTTTAACATAAAAGCCTAACCATCTTTTATGCAGGATTTTGGAAATGGGGGTGTCTGAAATTTCAAGCGGGATATCCTGAAAAAGCCCCCCTTAAAAATTTAATATAGTGGTATGGGGGGTGTAAATCAATCTTTGAGCCTTACCAAAGCTTGATCCTAAAAACAATAGATCAAATCCGTTCATTAAAGCCTAACTTAGCTAACCGTTACCCTAACTTATCATAAAACGACAAAATATAATGCTAAAAATAGCAGTAAAACGACAGAATATAATGCTAAAAATAGCAGTAAAACGACAGAATATAATGCTAAAAATAGCAGCGGCCGAGAACTCGATCTGCGGGCAAAGCTGAGAAAGCGTCGGGATTCTGTATGATTATGGGAGTGATAAAACTGCACTGGCAATAGTTCTGTCTTCCCAAGGGAATGGGGCCTGACCGGTGGTGATTCATAGTGGATTGAAAGCATGTTACCGGTCCGCGTGGTGCAGTGTCTCAGCCGATGCGAAGAGCTGTTGTTTTTATGACCAATTTATTCAATAAAATGTGATTGGAATCTTTTGTCAATTTGCGTGGTTGTCCCTCAAAAACGGAATGTCATTGTCGTCGGCCACGTATTATATTGAGATATAAATTTGCGAATATGAATATTTCTATAAAGTTTAATAATTAATAAGACCGTTTGCAAAAATTGAAAGTTTCAGCAGGCCTAGGCATGATGAGAATTACCAGTATTTTGGTTTTAAGAAATCATCTGTAAACCGGCGCTTCAGCGCAGAACCGGACTGTATTTTAGTCTTTGCGCTACGCACGGTCTACAAAAAAATCCCATAACGAATCTATCAGAGCTTGTAATAGACCAAATTAGCAGTGGATGTTAAATTGACACGAAATATAAAATTGATGTAAGCTGAGGTTGACCTGCTCTACTGAAATAATTAGCTTTACTGAAATTACCGAGATATAAAGTGACGATAGTGTAACATGCCACATGTGCAGGCTAGCAGCTGCAACATGTTAGGAGCCATAGTATAATTAATACCGCAGTAAATCATCATTACGAAACCGTTCACGAGACCAGTGAGCTACCAGTGATACGATTAAGTCAAAATGAAATATCCCTAGATTATGGGTATCTCTGCAAAAAATATCACTGGATTGAGTTTTTTCACAAAAATATCCCCAGATGTGGAGATTGCGTTAAAATCGGATCACTCAATCAGTGAAATATCCCTAAATCTAGTTATATATCATTTATATATTCAGTGGCATCACTGAGAGCACGCAATGGGACTGTGGTGTCTGTAAACGGTTTGCATGGTCACGTGATCAAGTGAGCCCAACGAATGAGGTCTGCCCTGATTAACGGTTAGAGTATCATTACCCTGTGAGAGAGTATCATTTTCCCTGTAAGAGAGTATCATTACTCTGTAAGAGAGTATCATTACCCTGCGAGAACTTTGATGTGGGTGATGCGAGGAGGTTATCGTTGACTGCAGAGCGGCCGTGTGACCCATTTAGAATCCAACACCAGTGACAGAGTGGCTTAGTGGTCTGGGCTGTCTTGGCATCGGGACGCATCAGGACTTGGCATCCGACGCCCAGTATTTGAAACGACTGTTAAGCCTACTTTTAATCCCCTCAATATATGAACTTATGTGACTGAATCGTCATAACACAGATCGCCGTCATGTGTCTTTGTTTATTTCGAACCCTTTTAGGTATTGCTCATTTTCTCAATCTTTCAATATGGATATTGACTCCTATGGCCTACGTTCAGGCCATTGAAGCATTAACTTGAACTCATTTGTGGGGTTCTAAATTAAAATTTGACATTACAAGAGATTTTTAAGCTTGAAATATGTGTTTTGGTGTAGGATTCTAGATCTTATCAATCATGCGGAGGGAGTTGTGGCCAGAATGTGAACTTATAAGACTACTGGTAGATTGAGGATTGAAACGTGACTGCGTCATTAGTGCATCTAGCGCGCAGTGACGTCAGAAGCGAGTGACGTCAGAAGTGGGAGTAGCCTAGCTCCACAGACGTGGGCGTCCGCTGCTAATTTGTGACGGCGTTATCTATAGAGCGGCGTGACGGCTGTATCAGTCGCTAGGCTGTAATAAGCGCTCTACTTGACACTCGGTCCAGTAACAGAGCGCTATTTTTAGAAGAAATTTCATTAGCCTAATTGGAGGCTGATTTGGAGTCGATTCCGATTGCTTGCATCCATGCTTGTGTTATTATGCAGCTCGTGGCTGGCTAGGCACATAATTGTTCCAAGCAGTGATTAGTGTTGTATTGGGGTCTTGTTTTATGCCGCGTGTGGTTGCAATTTGACATCTGCCGGCTTCAGTTGCTTCTATTGATAGTTTTTTCAGATGTTCTGAATACAATTATTTTGATGTAATTTTTGAAATGCAGACAAATATATAATTTATCACGTACGTAATTCTCCTCAAAAATACGTTTATTAGTTGCTATTATCACCATTATTACCTGGCACTTGGTTCAGGATTGATGTCAAATTCTAATGTTTGCCTGGCTTCAACTAAAATCCTGGCGGCGGCGCTGACTGCAGTGGTCTGTGTGGTTTTCATGAGCTGTTGGTGGTGGATGTGTTGCTCAGAGTTCTTCATGAAGACTTGGAACTGAGTACAGACGATGAGAGCGCCAGCGAGGGCAACTTAAGCGATGAGGAGGAGACTAAACAGGCTAGTCAACCTTTCAGATCAGTTCACAACTTTCTTCCCTTGTACATTTCTTTCCGATACTTTTTTGTTTTCTAAAATTGAAGACATTGTGATAATTTTTTCACATTCTTATGTCGTATGTATTTCTTTTTGGTTTATTTTCCATTGCTTGCATTCATTTTCATAGACTTTGTTTTCCTTTTGCATCCCTTTGTGATCATCTTACCCTTTTAGACATTTTGTGCTATTGTACTATTTATATGTGTAAAATTTTTGAAGGCATGTCACACATGTCTTCACGTATTTACACAGACATATTATTGAAAGACACATTATAGGAATATGTACCTTTTTGATACGTTTCACTGTATTCTTGCTTTATCTTCCCGATTATTTCTGGATCTTTTTGATTGTTTCCTGCATTTTGCACGCATATTCTTCTCTGATGTTTTTCAACCAGCTCTCCCAGTGTATTTCATTGGGATCATTTTTCCTAGCCATTCCTGCATACTATATATAGGAGATACTATATATAAATAGGAGGCACTGCGGTGCCTCCTATCATCTGCACAGCATTCCACAGCATTCCGTGTCGATTTCAGGTTTTATTACTAGCTGGACCTGATCTAAAGTAGCCTAATACTGAATGATAGCTTTCTCATATGTGTGGGTTATTTATAGGCTATGACCCGAATAGAACCGTTGGCATGTTGGATTGCTCTACTGTACTAGCGAAATAGACCCGCAGCTGTACATGACTGCACCGTTATATTTATTTTTATCGTTCTTGAATGCATTGTGCTAGCATGAAGGCTGAATGAAACCTGATATAGGAGGGCCTATATGGATATCTATCATAAGTCTTTTTTGATTGATCGTCTTATTATACATCGTCTTTTTTGATTGAAACAAGTCCATGTATTATGTCGACAAACTTGCTGTTGTCAGGGACCTTTCGCGATT
>JAQIWG010003229.1:0-18329 GCA_034695025.1 Chamaedrilus cognettii
GTCACGGCGGTCGGCGATTGGATTTTATTTGTTTTAAATTTCAGTTAGGATAAGATTTCAGAAAATCTTAAGAAACATACATAAATAAGGCCCCTGTGGTTTTTAAACCTTTTTGTATCTTACGCGCAATGTGATTTTTGTGGTGCAGTTTATTTGTGATGAAAATAAAATAAAATAAAATTATTACACTGCTCTTAGATAAACCGAGTAAATAAGTATTACATATTGCTATAAAAAATTTTTAAATGCAAGACATTTTGACTGGACATGTTTTAGCCAATTGCGCAACCAATATTTGAGAATCTTACACAACTAGGCTTGTGTAAGATATGTGTCAGTGTCGTCATATGTGTCGTCATATGTGTCGTCATATGTGCCGTCATATGTGTCGTCATATGTGTCGAGTATGACAAGCAATTGATATTTGACAGCACAAAAAAATAACATACGAGACAAAGGAATTCCAACTATATGAAATGTGCAACATTGCTTATCTGAAACCTGCTTATCTATGGTGGCATGTATATCCATCTAGGACTACTAATATATTGTAATTTCAGTTAGTCAAAAGCATATTTGCACACAATAAAATTACGAATTTCCAAACAATCCGCGGCAGAAGTACAACTGAATCAAAAATGTATAAATAAGGACACTCACTTCGAAAAATAGAGAACTTTACAGGACAGCCAAAAAAAACCAGAAAATTACAGGAAATAAAGAAAACCCTACGCATACTGTTATCCTTAACACTGCCAAAGCTCAAAGCTCATACCCTCGTCATCCTTATCCCGAAGGGGAACTCCAACCCCGCGCGATCGGTCGCTTCCCCCGTCTATGAGCTCAAGGCATCGCTGGGTGTGTTCGATGAGGAGGGGCAGGAGGGTCGGGTTGTGGTTGAGGTTGAAGGAGGGGGACGAATCATCACGCGACAGAACGCCCAGGTAGTCGAGCGCCCAGGTTGTCTCGGCAAGCTGGCCTGATCTCAGAGCGAGCAGCACGCGCGACATGTCCACATCGCCTGAACGCGTAAGCATAAAAAATATATGCTAATTCATTGCTCTGTCATTATCATAGAACTAGCAACTGAATTTCTAAGAACGAAGGATCAATAAAAAATTTGAAAGGCTTTTGTTAAATCTGAAACTATTCTCAAACTCCACAATAGTTTTCTGGCTATATTTGCAACTAGCAGATCAAGCCACGGTACCAATATAGTGTGTGATGACAAGCATGTCGTAACGTTTTCTAAAGACCACTGTAAAATTTTCCACTGTACCAAGTATGGTGTGTCAAAAGCATGTCGTCATATTTTCCTAGGATCACCATAAAGCTTTCCACCGTACCAAGCTGCCGGTATAGGAGTCGCCTTCGTTTCCGCCACACCGGTCGCACGGCCTCCACACTGCCGGTGGGGAACACCGTCTCGCGTCTCGGACACACCGCGCCGGACTGGGACGCGGCGGGGTCGGAACTCTGAAACTGAAATAACCATTGAGATAGTAATGGATAAAATGTGGGATTTAGTTAGCGAAGTCAACTTTAAAAAAGCTTTAACGCCTATGACATCATAATTCGCGCTGCGATTAGCTGGATTGGCCAGCTCCTGCAGGTTACCCCCTATTGCAGACTAGCGCATTTGAAGACAATAATTATAGCATAGGATAGGATAGGATAGGATAGGATAGACTGAAAAATTAAAACAAAGCTCTTTATTCCATTAATGCAAAATGACATCAATACACAAAATATCTTCATTTGCACTGCAGCTACGCAATATATTAATCCCTTGGTTTACGAGAAATGTATGAATTATGCATCATCTTGATGTGCATAATTATATTGACATTAACACATTGACGTGTGCAATGTTTAAAATATTTTAAAACTTTCAGCAACTTCTAAGCTAATCTTTACTAAAAAAACAACCAGTTGAAATCAAGAAGCATCACACGTTCTTGTATATCACATGCGTATCAAATGAAACATATTTTGTTAATTAGCACAGGCATTAGCATAAGCACAAGCATTAGCATAAATTTACTCACAAGTCTTTTTACGCATGATTCTCCAGTCTGCGAGGACCCGAACCATGATTCCTCTTGAGCCCCCTCCAGCACAGAGTCACTGGTGTTGTCGGCGCTGGACGGGTCAGCCTTGATAGATGTTGAGTCCGGCTGCAGCAGCCGATTACGAGACTCAGGTCTGAAAAACAAATATATGAACAGTTGAATTAAAGTCAATTCGTATAGTATATCAAACGTCACAAACAACAAAATAAACTCTGGATCACGTGAGAAAGAGACAAAAGAAGGGAAAAAAAACAGATATCCACCATGTGAACCATAACTAACATGACTGAAAACAATAACCATTAGCAAACGTAATATTTCTTGTAGAATGACAAGAAATACAACAAATACAAAACACTTTAATCTCCTTTTTCAATTGGCTAGTATTCAATATATTGAATTTATGCATATCATATTTGTGTTTGTGCTTGAAAATAAAATAGCATACAGTGCATACCAATAAACTAAGAAAGACGACTTCAAAAAAGAAGACTTTAATCGTGAAGACTTTCTTGCCTCGAGTCCTGCGAATCTTCGTTAAAGTCGTAGGCTGTGGAAGAGGAACTAGCGTCGGCGTCCGTTCCGCTCGACCGCTCACCGTGTCTCACTCCGCCGATCCCAGCACAGGGGCGCGCTGGCGTGAGCCTCAGGGGCGCAGCACCCCCAGCCGAACGTATTCGCACGAGCGTGACGCCGCCGGGGTGCGACGGGACTCTAGGCCGCGGGGTGAGGAGGCCCCCTGGGGGGTGGGGCTGGATCGGACGGAGGCTGTTGAGAGCTGCCAGGGCCTCCGGCATATCTGATAGTATAATATTCTAAGCATAGAAATAAATAAATTGATATCGACATAGAAATAAATCAGATAAATAATAATTGAATATACAAATACACGCATGCTTACAAACACGCATACATATGTCATTGTTTATCATATTTGTACTGCCTGTGCTGCTGCGCTTTAATCATCTTTATTCTTATTTCTATTGTGTACGTTTGAGCTACCATTTTGGTGAAATAAAGTTCTACGTAAAAACGTATTTTTTTAAAAACATGCAATTTTAAATTCTGTTTATCAACTTACGCTGCTTTTTACAACGCATGAGAAAGACCGTATTGTTTAACTATAAATGTAAAAACGTATAGACACGACGACGATGTCAAATATAGGCAAGACATTTTTTTAATATATGAAATCTCTGCGCACCTTTCTCCTCGTCCATCGCATCGTCCTCCGCCGACGCCGTCGCTTTCCTAGCGACGCCGCCGCTGAACATGCGACGGCTGTCCTTCTTGATGGCGGCGTCCATGGCGGCGAGAATCGGGGCGGGGTCGATGCCTCCGCGGTCAAAGTGGCACTCGTACGCCAGCAAGAACTTGCAGTAGTTGCGCTTGGCTGCGAACCCCGCGCTGCTCGACGCGCCCTGACCGACCAGGGCGCTGATCTCACGCCACTTCTTTGCCTTCGTCACCTGGTGGGGGGGGGGGGTGGAAGACACAAGGAATGGTTCAGTTTAGTAAGCATAGCACGCGAAGAACGATGGGTAAATTGTATACCAAATTCTGTAAGGCGCAATATCAATCAGCTATTCTTAATGCATTTCATCGGACTCTTTGTCACCCACGGCGGGGACTGAATGGCGGGGACTGAAGGGCAGGGTTAAGTTTAGCAGGTAGGCTAAATGTGGAGGAAAATGTCGGAAAGGGGAGGGGGAAGCAAGCATAGAGAGAGGCAGTAGAGAGCAATATAATGGAGCGAGGCATGAATAAAGTGATGGCAAAGAACTGGGAGTCTCGTCTTGGGAAACGTTTAACCTGTGCTAGCATGGAAAAGTGAATGCAAAACGTCAACGATTGTGATAATGTGCATAGCCATATAAATTACATGAACCTTCGCTCAGGTCTCAAGTAAGTCTGTCATTTTGTACTTCAAAGTCCTTCGCAACCTATCTGGTCAACCTACAGATAGATAGTCTCGTCCTCCATACCTCTTGCATGCCGCCGCGCTCCTTGGTGCAGTGGTAGAGCCTGTACAGGTCGATCGTCTGCTTGCAGATGACGGGCACGTCGGTGATCGGTTGCTCTTGCTCCACCATGAAGGAGAAGAGACCTTCGAGGAACTCGGCTCTGTCCGGCTCCTCACCAAGGGACTTCATCTTGTCGAGGATCGAGCTCGGCTTCGCCCCCTGCTGATGCAGGACATACAATATACAATTATAAATACCCTCCTTGAATGCGTGTACACTGCTGTTAAATATAGAATTCGTTACATTGCAAGTATTGATTTAGCAGCAAGTTTTTCTATGCAGAGAGAATTTTTATTGTCTTTTTTTTACCAAGACAAATTTTACCGCGCAGTTCTACACATAAAGTGAGCAAAACTTCATCTGCATTTCACAAACAATTATCTACAGCCTCTTAGACAATAATTATTCAGGTTTCAATACATAAATATTTATAAGAGATATTAAATAATAATAGCTCTATAATTAAGCTCTTATTATTTATTTAAACTTATAAAATTCATAAGAAATAATTTCAATATTTATCCTGTAAAGTTAATAAAGATTTCGTACCTTTTTGGGCCCCGACCCCCGAGATTTCTTCACCTCCGGGGCAGTGCTGGAGTCCACAAGGGGCGCGCCGTGTGGAGCGGAGGAGCTTGAGTCCATCAGAGAGTCCGTGATTGCCTGGTCCATCTTGGACGACGATACCATCTCCGAATCTGCACCCACATGCAACAAACTTGAACTGCGACTATTAAAAATGAGCCTTTCCTGTCGATCACACAGTAGCATGGAGAACTTTCAATTTGCGTGCTATTTCTAGCGTCGAGGAGTTAAATTTAAGGTCTCACGCGTCTCGAAAACACTGAAATTTCCACATACTGATCAGTGATCGGAAAGATCACCTCAAGTTTAACTCCTAGTCAGATATTGGAGTTAAAACGCACTTTGAGACTTTGAGGCTGCGACTTTGCGACTCTGCTTAGCAAACCATCTACACCAGCCTCCTCCTCGACACGCAACGAGCCTCGACGAGTCTGTCTGACATGGCGCTATTTTGGAGCCTTTTTGATCATTTTATTCTTCACTATAATGCAGCAAAACCAATGAGAGATTAATACAAGCCAAAATTTAAACATTATAATTGAAGACACTGCATTTTAAAATCTACAGGCAAATAATCATCAAAGGAAAATGGAGAAGGAAAACTGTCAAGTTTTTTCTCTGCATTGTTAAGCGCATGAAGTTTAAATATACAGTATGATTATAATCGAGCATAAAGAAATTTATATGGGTCTACCTGAATTCTATTCATGTTATAATAAACGGAAATCTAATCATACATTGTAATCGAATATGATGGTTTGTGCAGTAACTAAAAAAAGAGATAAATATCGAACACAAAGTTCCTTGTCAGTTGTCCTTAGAAAACTGCCTGTTAAGGATTAAGTAGACTGTTAGGGGCCCATACGAAGATTTTTGTTTCTCCTTTACATAGTCTTTGTTGTTTCACACGATTTGATATGTACTGTTCTTGTAACCATTGTATGAAACAATAAACTTGAAAGAAAAAATTTAAAAGTACATCAGACCAGCGGTGGACTCTGAATCAGACAGCAGGGTCTCGTCCTTCACTTCCGACGCAGTCGTCGACGTTTCCGCCTTCGACTTCCGCTCCTCCTTCACTCCGCTCACATCCTCCTGTAAGCTGGGACTGTCCAGGCTCCGCTCCGGCTCAGAGCTCCTAAACGGATTAAGTTGCGGCGTCAGGGGTCGTGGGTTCAGCGGACTGTTAGCCGGCGGCACGACAGCCGGTTGGATGCGTGAGTATGTTTTTAGTGGCGGTTGTACACTGTGGTTGTTTCCAAATGGAGAGCTATTGGCGTGGTAGGGAAGAACACCCGGTTGACGACTTATTCCGTTGTACATTGGACTTGGGTGGATGAGTCTTGGTATGCCTTGCTGCGGAGGAGGGTGTCCGTGCTGCTGCTGCTGCATTTGCAGATAGTGCTGCTGCTGCTGTTGCTGCTGCTGCAAGCGAAACTGCTGCTGCTGCAGCTGTTGCTGATGCAGCTGAAACTGCTGGCGCTGTTGCGCAGTTTGGGGCTGCATGGGGCGAATCTGGTGGTTCGGGTAGGACGGAGGGGCGAGCTGTGTAGCGGAAGCACGAAAGGAGCCGGTGCCGTGTTGCGGCATGCCTTGTGGCATGGAGTGTTGCTGCAACTGCTGCTGCTGTTGCTGCTGGTGCTGTGGTTGCAATTGTTGTACATGTTGTTGTTGCATTTGTTGTTGCTGTTGTTGTTGTTGCTGCTGCAGTTGTTGCATATGTTGCTGTTGCTGCTGCTGCTGCTGTTGCTGCTGCTGCTGGCTGATATCAGGGATGCGCTGGGGAAGGCGCACACATCCGTTTTGACCCGACTGTTCCGCCTGCTTCCACGTAGCCGGCACTGCACCGCCTAAAAACAGCCACTGACCTTAGTACTTAATAACATCCCTTAAGTGAATAACCACAACCAACAATCATTTTTTTCATTGCATCCAAAATTATAATTTGAAGCTGGTTCCGCACAACAATTAATTCGCTAATATGCGCACATTAAAACCTAACTGCTGAACTTATTAAATCTCTCTCAATATTCTCAACTACGATAACTTATTACATAGTAAACAATAGGGCAATTTGAGGCTGATTCTACAAAAACTATTAATTGGCAAATATTCAAGCATTAAAATTTGTTTTGGGAAATCCTGTCAGAGATTCAAGGTTACCAAAGATGCAGCGCAAAACGTTAATCAGCCATAGTGCTCTCTCATAGTTTTCTTCAATTCGAGTTGGATAATTTCAAAACAAGACGCTCCTTCCTCACTACGCTGCAATATGTCACTATGATCATTGCCCAGAATTCTGTTGCGTCAAAGTTACTAGAAGTAATTTCACCACCCGACAATGATATCGCAAATTTTGAGCGTTTAAACATTCGAAAGCATCTCGATTTTTCTACAATAATTATATTGATTTTCCATTTTTAAATCTCCCCAGGTGGCTACTAAAGATGAGTTATAGTCAGTTAGCGCGTGTACCCGCGTGCTGAGGCAGCCCAGGAGCTCCAAGCTGTGAGCCCTTGGTCGCCATCACTTCTCTCCTGATCTGCACACTGCTGTCCATCAGATTCTATGTCACTCGTTCAACGTCGGTCCGTTACATGCATATTATCTCGCACGGTTTGTAGCGCGGCAAACTCAATGGATGAATGTTGAAGTCAAGTGATGCGGCGCTGAAACAAAGTACAGTTGTTTTTTTTCAGTACAAATGTACACAGGCCAGCTAAGTGTCAGGCACGTTTTAAAACTTGTCTGTAAAACAGATTGCTTTAATTTTGAAACGATTGATGCACACGACTATTAAACACGTTCATTAATAACTGTTAATAGACTAAGCCACAAAGTTTCACGAACTAGCCTACTAGTTCGATCAATTGATAACAGTTGCAGGAGGGCCTACGCTTTCATACTATCGACGCTGAGCCACGTTGTTGCAGATGGTAGTTCGTAGATTGCCGATAGTAAAATAAAACAAAATTTGTGTCAAGCGTGTCACTCATAGAAGCATGATATAGGCTAACACGTAGACTCCAAAATTTAGGCTTGTCCAAACAACTATGCTAATAAAAAGCCACGGCGCTTACGACAATATCACACATTGCGCGACGGCGCAGAACGTCCAGTAAGCCTCACTGCCGATCGAAATAGTAACGCTGTGAGCCCCTGCCGAGCCCAGCCAGATATTGTTATCAACGGCGTGGCTGCTGCCGCAGCAAATTGAAACTGAAACCAGCAATTAGGTTCCCTACTAGGTCACCACCAATGAGACCGCACGATACCGACACACACCGTTGGCTAGACAACAGCCGCGGTAAGCCAGGCCTACACAACCACGCTCAAGGCGCCACAGCCCAACACGCAACAACGGCAGAATGCAACACGGGCCTATAATACGGCGGATCGACGACGTCGTCCTATAACTAGTCCACTCTCACGCACCTACCAGGCCAATCGATGCTGGCCTAGTTCAGCCGGGGCGCACAGTGCAAGGGAGACCGCAACTCAGCTTCAGTGCTGATTATCAGTCTATTATAATACACGGTAAGCGGCGCCACTCTAGCATAACCATCTTTCGCCCCTGACCTTAGGCTATCATCACCGAGGAGCGCCGATCTTCTATCTATCCTAGTAGGCGTAGAATCTGATACAGAACGAAACTGAGAAACCACCGATTGGTGATAATTAAAGAATGCAAGAGGCTAACGCCAGTCTGTGTCAGAGGAGACGACCTGGGAGATTGTTAGGCTCAGTTGTTCAATAGAGAGTTATTTGATTTTAAATAATCACAGAACTAAAATGACGTCACGATCCGATCAGATCTTGTAAATTAGATCCAGGATTGTTTGAATAACACGCCAATATTGAGAAGTTATTCAAACAATCCTGGATCATTCGACTATGGTTCAAATGTCTCTCTATTGGACAACTGGGGGCCTCAGTGTTTTGAACTTTTGGTTATGGAACTGGCAATAAGAGCCAGTGTTACACATTCATGGAGTAGGCCTTCTGGTATGTAGCGTCAAGGTTTAGCTGCATCAACTTGTATATTAAAAACACTGATCAATACTCTATAGCATAGGCTATAAAGCTTTACGTATCTATAAAACGTAATGCGTGTAAGTCGCATTACACAAACAGCGGACAGTAAATTAAAGTATAAATTGTTAAATTCTTAGGAAAAGAATATAGGATAATTTTAGAATATCTAAAAGCCTAATTAGCATCATGGAGACAACATGTCAAGACGACTAAATTATGAATTGTTAATCGATTTATTTTTTCCGTGCAGACATTCTTTTCATGAAATTTACCTCAGACTAGCTAAGAGCAATAATCTTGCTTATTTCGGTTCTATGTAAGCGCTATTGAAAAGGCTAGGCTTCGTTCTTTATCAGCAATATTCATTAACCAGAAGCTGCAAAATTAGCTTAAGCGCAAGGTTTACAGCGCGTAATGTTTGTATTTTCTTAAAGTATACTGCACATAAATTGATTGAATAATAATATTACAAGAGGCCTACATTTGTTTTCTAACAGCAGTAAAAACCATGAACAACATACTCCATTATGCAGACGTGTATACATGCAACTCGCAATATTAAATTTGACCATTTACCATTTATTTTGCCAGAGCGTCACCGATAAATTGCCAAGCTTATTCTTTAGACCTCTTTCGTAAAGTAAGCAAATCCTACTGGCGACCTATGATACATTGATACAGGCTAGCTAATAGCAATATGAGGAAGGGCTCAGCAATTTGAGGTAGACATAAGAATCGGTTCTTGCTAACACTACATAAGCCAGCCTTCCTACACAAAGCGAAACTCAAAGGTTGAAATTTCACGAATATTGTAGGTAGAAACCGTAACCCGTAAACCGTAAATCTGTAGGCTTATACAACATTATCTATTCCCCATTACATAGCTCTATCCTAGATAATAGCTAGATATTATTCAATTTGCTCTAGCTACTCCTCAAAACGCAGTGCACAACGCTACGTAAAGCATTAGCCTAGGGCCCAACACTAAAGGCTACCGTCGATCAATACTCTATCGTTCAGTTTCACACGTTAGCATTCGACAGACGGCTACTGTATGAGTAACACAAGGTACATAAATAGCCTAACACGATCTAGCCTACAGTCTATAATATACCACAGCGCCCTCCATGTCTATATCTAACACAGCCCTATCACCGACCACACATTTCAAGCCTCCCCGAACGCGACGACATTCAAAGCGGCCGCGAACCCGCGAACCTCTAGCCCTTACCTCTCGCCGGTAATTTGCGTCGTAGTCGTCCCGTCGTGACTCCTCCTCGGGCCGCCAGCGGGCGCCAACCTTCCTCCACCCGGCGGGCTGCAAGACAATGCCGCCACCACTCGCCCCCTACCGCCCGCTAGACCCTTCCCTCCCTCTCTCCGCGCCGGCAATCGGCGCAACAAAGTTATACAGGCGGTGGTAGTCGCAAGGCTAGGCCGCGGCCGCGGCGCCCCGGTTGGTCTCGGTCTAGTGTAGCGACGACGGCGCGACGGACTGGCTTCTCGGTGCACGGCTGGGCTAGCTCGTTTTCGAGCGGCCACGCGGGCGTACGCAGAAGGATAAATAGACGGACGCACGCGGGCAGGCAGGCAGACACGGCAACGGGCGCGCGGCCGGGCCTCGTTCGCTCCGACTATCGATGTGTTCGTACACTGCGAAGCTAGCCGATTGTAGCAGCGGCTTCAGATAGCTGCAGCGGCTCGCGCAAGGCCTTGTACTGTACGCCGTGCCTACTATGATAGGCTGACGCACAGTCGGTGGCTGTTGTAGAACAAAATTATTTGGGGGGGGGGCTAAGCCGATATTTGAGGGGTCAGAAGGTTAACAAAATTATCTGACCTTCATTGGAGAAAGCAGCCGCGGATCCTTTCAAAAATTAAAATTAATTTGGGGGGGTTTGCGTGCCCAATGGGAAGCTTTTGCCCGTAGTCCCACGTCCGTGTACGTTAGCCACTAAACATTACAGCAGCGGCTGCGCTTGCAGAGTGAAGCCTTTACAACAGCAGCAGCTGCTGTGCGGCGCTACAAGCGGACACGTCTGGTGTGTTGAACCATACAGCTGCGTTGGTCTATCTCTGAGCTGGCCGGCTCGTCTATTCTACAAGCTCCGCGCGAACAGCTAGCAAGCCTTGCACCGCGCGTATTGTGCGGTCCCGGATTTAATATTTTTGCAATTCGTTACATTTTTATCCCTTTTACGTGATTTCTTTCTTACGCTATATTTGTAAATTTTGTATTGCTGTCCATGCCACTTCGTCCATTGTTCAGAGATGTTTGTTGCGTTCCTTCAGCTGGCTGTTGGCCGTGTATAGATTCCATTGTAGCGTAGTGTATCATGAAACAAAGTACAATTTTAGTTAGTAGGTGGATCGCGGATTGGGGGGAGGGTGGTGGTCGGGGAGTAGGGGGGGGGGGGTGGTGGTGGTCGGAGAGTAGGGGGGGGGGGTTTGGAGTGTAGGGGGGGCTAAAGAAAAATGATGTTGTAATACTAGCCTTTGACCAAGCGCCGAGAGTCTACGGTCTATAACCATTATGGCAAGCCGATAAAAAATTCTGAGCAAAATCCCGCCAAAAAACTCAACACAGAAATGCAACGCACGGATATCACAAAATCGCACCTCTAGCTTCATTCTGCAAGTACAAAATATCCATGACATAATTTTTACCAAACGTAGACTTAATTTATTGGCTCTTATATGTTAACGTTGTTTTCCTTCATCGAATTTTTTTTTTGTGAAATTTAGAAGCCACACATTTCATTGCACGCCGGCTATAAATTTATTCAGATCAATTAAACTTAGGCCTATTCATTACAGCGTTCTTCGGCGCTCCATAGGCCCGTCTGCTTGAGTAGCGAGCAGTGGCTGGCAGTGCGGCCAACTGATATTATAATGCGCGCTGTGGTGAGGCGGCTTTCGCGCTCCAAGCACTACACTCTGTTTGCTATCAGAATGCACTGCCATTACAGCTGCTGCCGATACGAGGGGGGCATGTGGCGGAGAGACCGATCGCCCCTCAACATTTTTATTGCGACACAACTTTTTGACGCATACTTTTTTATCTTAAAAGTCTGATAGACTAGTAGGTCATCACCCTCCCCCCTCCCACGGGGTCGTTCGATGACATAAACACAAGTCATGCGAGCTGTATACTAGGTGATCGCCTACGACAGTTAAACACGCCAAATTTCCTGCCGCTATTCTACCTCTCCCCGATTGTGAGTCGTCAGGACCTGCAGGTACCCCTTCATCCTTCCCCCCACCTCTAATAAAAAATGTAGGATTGCCCGCGCTATATCGTCTTCACTGCAGCCGTGAGAGAGCCAGTGCGCTGCTGGTGTCGGCGCGAACCGTGCATTTCAATATCGGGGGAAAGGGAACCTCGGTTTGATATGTGCGGTGGAATTTTTTGGGTCTTCATTCTTATTTTTTAAACAGAATCTTTTCCGGAGATGACATTGTTGCTAAAATGCGGAAGAAAGATGTCAATAACAATGAAGGGTATCGCTTCGAAGGTCGTCAAATTAATAGCACGGGTAATCTCTCACCATTCAATTTTATTGAACATGTTCAAGTAGGCCTATGAGCTTTGTTCACTAAGACAACGCATTCTGCATCAGCGTCAACATAAAATCAAGAAGAAAAATGATTAAGCAATGCGACGGTAATTACAGAGAACGACCAAAAATTGTAGTATTCGAATACGAACCGAAACAAGTCTGTTTATTGATTTCATACACAAATTAATAACAATGATGCGTTTTCGGGGCCAATAATGATACTAGGCTACGCCATTCTGTTCATACTTCCAATATTATGTCACCCTTCACAGCTACCACCAATGTTCTACAACCTACCATATCACATACCTAGAGCATTAATATTATTTACAGTTCACGCCATTAAGGGGCACAAACGTACAAGCGAGCACCCCGCTACTCACCCCATCCTCACCCTAGGCAGACAGCAGCAGCTGCGCCGTGAACCACGCACACTAAACCTCGCAGCTATCGACCGCCAATGAACATTCGACCGCCGCCAACCCACTCGGCAGACGGCGCTTGAACAGAGTAGCTGCGCTGTATTTGGGGGTAGCAGTCACTGGCAGTGTGGCCGGGCGCGACAACGAAATTAACCGTCGGCCGTCTGGTAACGCCGCCGTGACTCGATCCCCAGCATGCTGGCTCGAACTGGCCTGCGACTGACCCACTACGCCACGCAGCAAATTGTTGTCCAAATGAATCGTCGCATGGCTGCTATGAGCGGTTGAAAACAATTATTGTTGCTGAGGCGAGCACTGGGGCTGGGCGCAAGTAAGAAGCCGCGTTAACGTATACTATAATATTATTTACATGCACATAAATTTAATAAATTGTAGAACGAACAGCAATAAAAATTAAAACATTGCTCGTGGGCCTAGGCTTATAGGCCTATAAACCAGAAACATAGGCATATGCCTAGACGGTAGACCTTCAGATGTGACCTAAATACATAAATGTACGTATGCTGGACCTAAATATAGGCATATCTATGTCATCACAACATTTTCGAAATCATTGACTATAAAGCATAATCGTTTAACGCAAGAATTTGAGTTGGTTGTAACTTTGACTTAATTGACTTTGAATTGATTGACACTAATTGCACTAATAGCCTTAATTGATTCTACCCACTGAGTTGGCGACTTTAAAATTAATATCTCTTTGACAGCCAATAAAAATTGTTACAATTTTGATATCTAAGCTTTAAAAGTTAAGACTAGCCCATAGAAACGAACCTACTATAGTTGCATGAAATAGACTGAACGTTGTGCAGAAAGGTACTATATCAGAGTAGAATACAATCAGACTAAAATGTCATGCACGGGGAATCAGAGTCGGGAATCACAATTTTTAGAATAGGCTAGCGGCGTTTTTTCTGCAAATTGATTTTTTCGAGTGTATATTTGAATTCATTTTCAGAGAAAAGGACGATTTTCGACGTGTGCTTGTCAACAGTTACCTGCAACGAGTTCCAGGTAGCGTCCTGTCACTCCATTGATGCAGACTAAGTTTTAGAACTAGGCTTAAAACTCATCTGGTCACACTGCTTAACTGGGTCACAAAATTGAAACCAACAGCTTTAACGATCCACTTAAAATTATAATTTTAAAGTATTAAAAAAATGGCATGCAATTTCTAGCTAATACTTGTATTTGCCGTGCCCCCAGATATTAGGTAAAGGACTCGACGGCGAACATGGCGACCAGGGGGAGCAACGGAGGGGGTGGAGGTCGGAGGTCAGACAAGAAGAGACTGGAAGAGAAAACCGTCGATGTAATGCATGCAATTAATGCATTAATTTCATTGAATTTTTAATATGATATAATTATTGTTAGTAAATTTTGGATTCGATATTCTGTCGTCAAGTTGCCATAATTAATATCATTAGAGCGTCTTTGCATTTGCCAGAAACGTTATTACTATGTAGGTCTAAAGGAATACTGATCAGTATAATTGTATGATAAGCCTATAAGCCAAGCCAAATCAACACAGTGACCCAACCACACCCGACTCGGATTTTGTGGTAAATTTGGTGGAGTGGTAGCATTTGGTGAAAACAAATTATTTGCATTTTTATAATTTTTTCGGTCGAGTACTTTCCGAGATATGGGTCGACGAACTTAGACCCAAACGCGTCGACCCGTTCGGGTCGAAGGCTGTTACTCGGGTTCTATGGACCTAAGAAGATGATATTGATGCCAAATTAAAGGTATTTGAAAGAGCTATCTGGAAACACTTACATCAAGAACACCACTACCATACACAATATGTTATTTTTGAGTTTACACATTGTGACCTTGACCTTGGTCACATCGCCACCTTAAAAATTGTATTTACTGCCAGCTACAAGAAGAACATTCCCTAGAAAAATCAGAGTGGGATCTCTGATAGATTTGTCGCAATAATTAATTCACTGTACCATGTCAAAGTAAAAAATTAAATCAATGCAAAACGGAAATGGAATATAGTCTGTGTTCCTGTTGGAACTGAGTTTGTGTGCCTGATCACTTGATTCATGGTACTAGCCAAGTATTTTTTTTTCCTTTGACATGGTATACTGAATTAATTATTGTGACAAATCTATCAGTGATCCCACTTCTGATTTTTCTAGGAAATGTTCTTCTTGTAGCTGGCAGTTAAGACCAAAAAAAAAAAAAATTGAAGGTTGCGATGTGGCCAAGGTCAAGGTCACAATGTGTAAATTCAAAAATAACATATTGTGTAGGGTAGTGATATTCTTGATGTAAGTGTTTTCAGATAACTCTTTCAAATACCTTTACTTTGGTATCAATTTAATCTTCCTAGGTTCCATAGAACCCGAGTTACAGCCTTTTGACCTGAACGGGTCGATGCGGCTGGGTCAAAGTTCTTCGACCCGTATCTCGGAAAGTACTCGATCGAAAAAAGAAAAAAAAGTAAAAAAAATTATTTTCACCAAATACTACCGCTCCACCAAATTTACACAAAATCCGAGTCGGGTGTGATCAGATTTTATTCTCAACTGTGGATTTGGTTTGGAGTTACCCTTATGGCTCTGTGACCCCCTGCGTGCCAGGGAATAAAGAGTTCGCTTGCAGCCCAGAGCACCCCGGGCGAGTCGTGAAACGACTGAAGAAGGGAGAGCCATTCTGTGGCGGCTCTGTTGCACAGAACCGGACTGCAATTATCTTTGTCACTGCACACGGTCCTTAAACGTCAATTCCCATATCCCGCATGAACTTGTTTGACGTTGCAGAGTCTGGCAGAGATGTTCAACTGTTTCATCTGCATGGAGAAGCTGAAGGACGCCAGACTGTGTCCACACTGCTCCAAGCTCTGCTGCTTCTGCTGCATACGCGTCAGTGCACTTCTGCTTTCTAACTTTGAGGATCAGTGAATGTAAGTTTCTAAATTGACCTGTAACTAGAAAATGTAAGGTTTTTGGAATTTTTTTGGTCGTCTTCTGGCAGACTCACTAGTGATAACTTTCATATGTCCGACAACAGGTGCTCGTGTGTTGTTGCGCGTCGAGGTGTTAATTTAAGATCTCACGCGTCTCTAGATTTGTTCAACCGATTTAAAACTTTTGTAATGGTAAAAGTCCTATCTCGCGCGCAGATAGCTAGCTGCCTGTCGTTGGAGATAGAGAAGTTATCATTAGTGAGGTTGCCAGAGGTGAACCATTTTTTTCTCTTTAACTGCACCAATGGCAGAGCTAGGGTTAGAATTTAAAATCAAATAATACTTTGCTCTAAGTATGGCAATTTTTTTTGACTAACCTAAATCTAGATGTAAGGCCGCAAATCAGTTATTTAATGCTTGCGGTATTCTATCATAGAAAAAACGCAATAGAGGCGCTGCAGGTTTCTAACGAAGCCGATATTAATGACATGATTATAAGCAAATATACGCTCGTGTATGTTCATGCGTTCATCCGTATTTTGTTTTTTGTTTTGCTTTGGATTCTAATAATAGAACCATTTGGATTGCTCTATTTATATCTAACAATTTTAAGTTGCATTTTTGGCTTTTAGATGCATGGCTATTGATTGCTAGGGCTGATTGCGTTCTATCAACTTTCTTTCAGCGATGGCTTTCAGAGCAGCACTCCCAGTGTCCCCACTGCCGGTAATGGGCTTTGCTGTGTGACATTTTTTATGTGTTAGGTCTGTACATTTTATTGTCTTTCGTTCATTGAATTCCAGGCATGCTTAATAAAGAATATTTGAAAAATTATTTTGAGGACTTTCTTGAGTATTGTCTGTGAGCGTGCTAAACTTATTGGCCTACTTTTCAATTTAATTTGATAACGTTTTTCAAACTAAATATTTTTTCTAATATTTTCACCTTTGTTGGTATTTACATTGCGACTGAATGTAAGTATAAATAAGCTCAATATACGACCAAACTATGTGTTACCCAACCGGGTTAACTGTCGCTAGGCTTAGTGTGTCAAGAGTTGCCAAGCAGCTGTGCACTCTGTGGAGCTTTGCTTGACCTAGTTTTATGTTTACAGGGCACCGCTGCGACTGAACGAGCTGGTCAACTGTCGCTGGGCTGAAGAGGTTACCCAGCAGCTGCACACTCTCCAGCTGGCCAGCCCGACGGGAAGTCGATCAGAGGATATGGACAAAGACGTGTGAGTGACAGACCAGTTGAAATATTATTTGTTTATCCTTACGGGGACGAGATGATATGAGATTGCACCAGCGGATGATCGCTGGTGGTGGTTCCACCGCAGACTTTTAGACATTGTAGGCACACTTGTGGCTGACAAATTTAAACCATCTTTGCCAAGGATGCACGAAGTGCCTCGAAATCTTTGCCGCGGCCAGAATTCAAACCGATGCTCAGCCGCACTCGTAATCGGAGTCCAGCGACTTAGACCACTCTGTCATTATGCTTCGTCAACATTTCACAACGTTTTAGTGCC
The DNA here is from genome assembly GCA_034695025.1 of Chamaedrilus cognettii. Taxonomy (NCBI): domain Eukaryota; kingdom Metazoa; phylum Annelida; class Clitellata; order Enchytraeida; family Enchytraeidae; genus Chamaedrilus; species Chamaedrilus cognettii. The sequence continues at coordinate 17,171 of JAQIWG010003229.1, forward strand.
ACAGTCTCACATACTATAGCTAGTGCAAGATGTGAACCCTGTTGCGGTGTAAACCCTGTTAAAAATCTCTAAATGCGTAAAATGTTGACTGTTTATTGGATCTATTTAAAGACTAGATCCTTTTAAAATTGATATTGTATTTGCCAGTTAAGATTATCGATGGAGTAAGCATTTTATGTTTAGAATTGATCGAGATCAAATTGAAATGAATTAAAAATAAATTGTGAATAAAATATAATATGAACATAGATGGTGATATTAGTTCTGTTCATGTTTCTGCGCGTGGTGCGTGCAGCTGTGACACGCACACGGAGAAGCTGAGTGTGTACTGCTGCACGTGCGGCGCATGCATCTGTCACCAGTGCGCCCTCTGGGGTGGAACAGTGCGTATATTCTCCGCTCGCCCTCCTTCCTGAAATAAACTAGACAAAATTTAAGCTGATATAAACTGTATTAACGAGCTAACCACCCTTTGTGATTTAGGGTTTGCTAGGGTAGAGTTTATTGTCGGGTTGTGGTTTGTTGTAGCACTCTGGCCACAAGTTCAAGCCTCTGGATGAGGTGTACGAGGAGCATGTGTCGCGCATTGACACAGAGGTGAACCAACTGAAGCGGCGACATGTCGAGCTGATCAGCATTGTGCAGGAAGTGGTACGCAACTACGCACGCTGCGGCCTCGCGCCGCTACACTCACTAACGACGTACAATTACCTAACGACTGGCTAACGACTAGCAACTAATTATGCATGTAGCAACTAGTGATTTGATTAACGACTGATGACTAACTAATGATTAATGAGTAACAACTAAATACTGTTGACTAACAAGGTACTATTGACTAACAGGCGCCTAGTGACTTACGATAAACCCCTGCAGGCTGGGGAACAAAGAATTGACTTGCAGCCCAGAGCTCCCCGGGCGAGGAACGGTTCTGTACCGGCTCTCTTGCACAGAACTGGACCATATATATAGCTCTTGCGTGCTACACACGGTCCCTAAACTAAAAAAAAGCAACGATTAACGGAGGAATAGAAATTAATGACAAACTAATGACTAATTAATGACTAATTAATGACTAATTAATGACTAATTAATGACTAATTAATGACTAATTAATGACTAATTAATGACAAACTAATGACTAACTAATGACTAATTA
>JAQIWG010003230.1:0-18326 GCA_034695025.1 Chamaedrilus cognettii
CCCTCCCCCGTCCCCCTCCCCCCCCCCCGCCTCCGTCTATAAGCCCAGTCTCCCCCCCCCCCCTCCGGTCTGCCTGTAAGACCCCTCTTCGTGCACCTGTAAGCCCCGTCCCGTTCCCCTGTGAGCTCCATCCCCGTTCCTCTGTAGCCTGCAGGCCCTGTCCACGTTTCTAATAATTATGCTCCGTATGTATCTTTTGATTCCTGATCCTGATTCCTGAACGCTGCTTTCGAGTTCATAAATTTAAAATTGTTTCTTGGATAATGTTAGCTTGAAAATGACTTATGTGTAGATCTAATAACTCTGTAGCCTATATAAATGTAAAAAATGCATTTATATAGGCTAAAGTGTTATTATTAATTTAATAACTTATTTATTATTGAACAACAGTTTAGCACTTACAATGTAGGTCTATTAGCTGCGTTGATGCCTTGTTGTAATTGGTTCTAGGCGGTTGATGCCTTGCTATGATTGGTCACAGGTGGTTGTGGGTGAAGAGCCATCGTCAACGCGCGCAGGCGCAGCTACTCCACAAACATGTAAATCACATCATTATGGCTTGGCTCTTGTTTCTGTTCTTGTTCTTCTTGTTTTTCTTCTTCCTCTTGAAGGTTTTCTTGTCGATTGACGTCGGAGTCTCTGAGCATGTAGCCTACTCAGCCCGATGACTGGGTTAGACCTACAGGGGCTGCTTGAGGCCTGGCACCCAATGCTTCTATTACTGTATTGCTATTACTCTATTACTGCTTCTATTATGTTTTGCATTCGCAGCTACAAAATGCAGTTTTGGCCTGGCGCCGATGGTTCTATTACTCTTTTTTGTATTGGCCAATACAAAATGCAGTTTTGGAAATAAATTTCATAATTTTGAAATGTTATCTACGTTGTAAGAGTTGGTGACTAATGGTTGATTATGCGTGGCTTCCAATAAGTTTTGATTCTGAGCACTATGGACACAAAGCCGGAGAGACGCTGAGTGCGCGCTAAGTGCAGCTTGAGGTCTCTCCGGTTTTATGCCTGATAGAATGACAAAGCAAAGCATTGTCAGTGCTCATTTTTGAAGGTATATTGAAACTGTTGTTGTATTTAGAGCGTTTTCACTGTAGTAATTCCATCATAAATTACACCAAAATTTGTTTGGCTTAATGTTTACGCCCCTGCAATGGCCTGAATTGCTGTGTTTGCTTGTGTGTGCATGCAGCCTCCTTGACCAAGATGCTCGTCTCATCTCCCGCTGGCTCTCCAGTGGCTCAGCGGCGAAGGAAAAGATCATCCAAGCGAGGGTCTAAAGGGCCGCGGACGAAACCACGGGCAGGATCTTCTCAAAAAGAGTCTCAAAAAGTATCCATCCAACAACCTAAGAAAGCACAGGGAGATTTGTCTAAAGAACCGCCTCAAAAACAAACTGAAAAACAATCTAAGAAAGCACAAGAAGAATCGCCTACAGAATCGTCTCAAAAACAGCCTAAGAAACAGCCAAAAGGACCACAAGAAGTATCGCCTAAAGAACCGCCTCAAAAACAACCTAAAAAGCAACCCAAGGGACCACAGGAAGAATCACCTAAAGAACCGTCTCAAAAACAGCCTAAAAAACAACCCAAAGAACCACTGGAAGAATCACCTAAAGAACCGCCTCAAAAACAGCCTAAAAAACAACCTAAGGAATCACAGAAAGATTCGCCAAATGAACCATCTAAGAAGAAGACTAAACGACAACTCAAGTCGCGAAGTGAACAAGATGAGCCTCCTGTACTCATTAAGCCTAAGCAGCCTCAACTCTAAAGGGCATTAAACTACTTGTAGATCTCAACAGCCTGCGCGTTTAGAAAAACAGCGTTCGAAAAGCAACGATATAAAAACATCAAAGCATCTAAATCTATGGAGAAATTTGATTTCAGAATTCTGTGGAGAACAGTCCAGTTAAATCTGTTGCCACGACGTGTCAGTCAAACGTTATATCTCAGCTGCGCCGCTACGCCACAGCGCACCTCTAAACACGCTGCAGAAATTATGCGCGTGCAGACCGCTCTTTGACCTGAGCGAGCGCAGCGTTTCACGATAATGTCGAACCCATTTTGGTTGCTGACTATGATTGCTGGTAGGCCTACCTTTCAATGCTTCTCACTGGTGATTTATTTACAAGGGAAACAAGGCGAGACGTACACCGTTTCATTTTGTCTGAAACAACATTCTTGGAGGAAACGTCTGTTGTCGCCTTATTAATGGCCATGGAAATCTAATTTATATTTTGGGTGTGTTCTCGCGTTTCATAGACGTTCCTCAACTCCTACCTCGACTCCTACCTTGACCTAGAAAGACAATTTAACAGCAGCCCATAACCGCCATTCAAAAACGCTTTTGCCTACTCCATTTGAATTAATATACCACGTCTTTAAATTAACGTGACATCTAAAGGAAAATGATTTCTGTTTTCACTGATTTTAAATTACAGTGATTTCTTGTGGAAATAAATTTGCGCCTTTAAAATTTTGAGATAAATTTAGAGTTTTCTCGAACGGCAGTTATGGGCTGCTGTTAAATTGTCTTTCTAGGTCAAGGTAGGAGTCGAGGTAGGAGTAGCGCAAAGTCTATGAAATCGACTCTACGCTTCTGAACACAAATCTTTTGATAGGCGCAATTATTATTAGCAGAGCAGCTATCAATCGTATCGTGCAAAATTATTTTAATATTTGTATTAATTTTGAGCATAATACGTCAACGCTGGACGTGAGAATAAGCTGTCCCTAGTCGCTGTTTACGCTGATGTGTCAACAAACAAGAACCGAAACGTGCTCTTTTAAATAAAAAGTTAAATTAGCCTAATAAAAAAGAACTGATAAGCTTAAATTGTCAAAGCGCATAAAGGCATACGTAATCCATTGTATTAAACAAATTATAGATGACATTAGCCTGACATTAGTGCCATGTAAGGAAGGACTAGGCGCTAGACATGCCCACGTAGACCAGTCATGTTTCACAATATTGGGGAGTGGAGGGTCAGCGACCGGGGGGAGGTCACAGGATGTCGAGGGAGCAGGGGGCTTATGGAAGCCCGGAGGCTGAGGAAGAGCCTGCAAGCATGGGGGTTGCTGATGAGCTTGATAGTTGCGTGTTCGGTGGGGCAGCCGACCGAGCAAAGGGAAACACGCGGCACCACTACGGGTGGCGCACCGACCCCCCAGTACACCCCCGACATGTTTGCCAAGAACATCAAGGAGAAGCCGCACTTCGTCATGTTTTACGCTCCCTGGTGAGGCGTGGTTCTGTTTAAATTCGTTCATTGGCTCTACAGTACAATTATGAAGTAAGAGTAGATTGTTTGGTACCCTAACGGCAATTGCATTATTGTTGTGCCAGTTATAAAAAATGGAGGTCTCCAAAGTAGGCCTGTTGTTTGATCAGTGCTGTGTCAGTTGTAAAAAAATGGAGGGTCTCTGAAATACCGTATTGTTTGATCAAAGTCTGTAGCACTTACAAATTAGAAATTGTGCTTAATTTTATGGATCATCCCATCATGCCATGCATTTAGTCCAGTGATTATGGTCTGCCAGATTCCCATGTTATAAGTGTGATCACGGTGGTCATTCCGCGTGTTGCGGTACTTTGAACACTTTTTTGATCATTCCATTGTAGGTGTGGTCACTGTAAGCGACTGACCGCCACCTTTGAACAACTTGCAGAGAAGTACAACGTGCGTCTACAGGGGGAGACTGCCCTCATTGCTAGGGTAGACTCTTTTCTATAATTACTCAACTTCGTGATATATAGTACTCACAAATGTTACTAATTACTATGATGCTGTCATTTACAAATGGATTTGCCACTTCTGTATCAGGTGTACAAGTCACCACTTGTTATATGTGTGTGCCAGTTTCACGACGCTTAAAACGTAATTTTTTGACACTGCTTAGGCAATGCTTAGTCAATATATTTAATTGATATGTTTTCCTGAAAGCATTGCTTATAACTATGGGTTAGTTACAAATGTGTGTGCATTGAAAATTAATGCATTAACTGCTGCTGCAACTGCTGATGCTGCTGCTGCAGGTGGACTGCACGCAGCACACAGCTTTGTGCTCAGAAAACAACATCGTCAGCTATCCCACGTGAGCTGCTGAGCTTTGTATGTCTTGCTTAACTGCTAGGATGGGGATGAGAGATGTGTGTTCTGGGGATGAGAGATTTTATTATGATTTATCTATGTATAATTATCCTGCTTAGATCTGTGATTCGTGAATAAGATATTTCTCCAACATATCTTTCTTCTGTAAATAAAGATGACATATGCTACTGAAAAGTTTGCTTAACATTTTACTGTAGTTTTTCATAGTCTTGCTGCACAGTTGCTAGAACTGTGTTGCTGCTAAAAGTCTTGCTGCGCTGCTGCTGTGCTAAAAGTCTTGCTGCGCTGCTGCTGTGCTAAAAGTCTTGCTGCGCTGCTGCTGCGCTAAAAGTCTTGCTGCGCTGCTGCTGCGCTAAAAGTCTTGCTGCGCTGCAGGCTGCTGTTCTTCTGGCGTGACACGCGAGTGGTGCGTCGGTACAAGGGCAGCAGGGACATGTACAGTCTCGACTTGTTTGTCTCTAGCATGGCCCAGGATGGACCCACCCTTCAGGTCTGACCCTCCCAATAACTTCATTGTTTAATTCTTTTAACTGCACTGCAGGTGACTCTCAGAATTAACCCATTAACATGATTTATTAATATTTGATGTGCCAAAAAACATGAAAAAATTCTTTATGATTAAATACAAAGATTTAATTGAAAAAATATTTTAAACAATATTTTGCTATCTAATCAGAAGGCTTACAAGCCTGAGATTCTTGTTGAAATTGTGCAGTTTAGGTTCAAATTGAGCTGAAGTTAGGCTCATCGCTACCCGGTGCGGTATCGCTGTGCAGCAGGTGGCTTCCCCCGGTGATGCCCCCGATGTGAGCGCGCGACCCTACGACCTGACGGACGAGACGTTTGAGGCAGAGCTGTCGACCGGGCAGCACTTTGTTGACTTCTACGCTCCGTGGTGTGGTCACTGTCAGCATCTCGCGCCGGTCTGGGACCAGCTGCGCGCCGAGTATGAGCGCGATCCTGTCGTCTGCGTGCAGCGGGTGCTTGTCTCTTATAACATTTTTTTTGCCATCTTTATTGCTTTAATAACACAAATTAAATACAGTTCGATGATGGGCAAATATACAAGGCAACTAGGTTAAACAAACAGCGATTGCTCTCCGAAAAGGCTTACATCTATGTCCATTGTCTAACACGGAGGAACGCTAGTGTTATTTTGGTGCCATTTCGTGTTTGATTTGAAGATTAAATGCGCGAATGCACGATCGTGTATTTCTTGTGCAAAAAAATGACAGTAAATGGATGAGGGTATATACAACAATTACATCCGTTGTCTTGAGCCTGCCGATTAGCCTGCCTGCTCGCTATATACCATGCAGGTGTTCTAGCCTATTAGTACTAGATAGTACAAACTTTAAGTAAATTGCTGGCTGGGGCATGCTTTGGCATGCAGCTGGACTCAATACTGGGTGCTGCTCAGGTGGACTGCACAAGATCGACCAAGTTCTGCGCGCAGTACGGCATCAGAGGCTACCCGAGCCTCGTCTACTTCAGCAGCGGACTCAAGGTCGGTGACGCGCTGCTGAGCAAGCTGTCCTAGTGCTGACAATTGTTCGCGGTGCATACAATAGGGTATGTCTTTATTTACTCAGTGTCAAATGCATGAGGTTTACAGCATGCAAAACACACGCAACAATAGTATGGTAGCTCTACACACGCTTGAAGCGAAAACTTTGCGGCTGTCAAGATTGAGAAAAAAACAATTGTAGAATAAGTTTGGTGAATAGCATTGCTTTCGGAGATTTGGCGACATCGTTACCGTATTGTGTGTCGTCATTTTCTGTTCACATTCAATTGTAATATCATGAATTTAGCTGAGCAGACCATTTTATCCTTTTTCCCTAAAGTGACTGCATTCAAGAACCTCCGATGCAGGCTTGCCTGGTTGTGTAACACTTTGTTAGTTGAAAGGTCGAGGGTTATGGGTGTTCTCTGTTACCATGCTCAGGTGCAAGAGTATCAGGGTGCGCGAGAGTTTGACAAGTTGGCGGAGTTTGTCGTTGAGATGAAGGGGAGGGAGGGGGAGCGAGGGGGCACGGAGCCCCTCCTAGAGACCATCCCTGATGACCACGGCATCTCGGCACAGCCCGACCTGGTCGGGAGTTGTTTTATTTTATTTGTTAAGTCGCGCATGCTTGCATGTCAAATAGAGATGAGATCGAGCAAGCAGTTAAAATGCACAGCTGGATGTAATAATTTGAGTTACGATTTCAGTTACTCGGTGACGTCTTCGGTGACACAAAAACAAGCTTTGAATTGAACCCAATCAATTAGTATGATTAATATTATGACTGTTTTTGAAAAACTTGCTCTGCAATACTGATGTGTAATGGCCGATACTAGAGCTAGTATGAATACTGGACTAATTCTACTACTGTGTTCATACAAATCAGTGTTGTGGATGTGTTCACGGCTCAGACCGTGCCAGGGATCGTCCATGAGCTGACAGAGGCTTCCTTCCCCTCCCTGGCGGGGGTCAAGGGTCACCAGTTTGTCCTCTTCTACGCCCCCTGGTGTCCGCACTGCCAGACCCTCGCGCCCACCTTTCTCAAGGTCGCCGAACAGTTTCGCTCCACCCCCGCGCTCAGCTTCGCTCAGGTTTGACCTATTGACCTCTCATTCTAATGTATGCCATGCTTGCTTTATAAACTGGCATGCTGCCGGTGAATGCTGACCGACTATAATGCTTTCATTTTGTGATGCGGATAGAGCGCTCCACGGCTGTCCTCAGAACTTTTTTCTATGTTGTAGCTTGTCTGATCTTTTTGCTTCTCCACGAATCCATCTTATTTTCAATTGTAGTCTGCTTCCCTGCCTCTTCTCTCATCAACGTTCTTATTCTGTTTCAGTTAGACTGTGCGCAGCACCAGCGCGTGTGTGGGGAGCTGCAGATTAAAGGCTACCCCACCCTCATTCTCTACTTTGAGGGGCAACTTGTGAGTATTAAATATTAGAATCGAGCTCCCCAGTTTTTTGTTGTGCTTATTGTTACGCTTATTACTTGTTGCACTGTTTAGTTAACTTACATTGTTCAGCGGTAGAATTCCATGCAATTTATACCCCTGCACTGATTGCTATGGTTTTAAATCTAATTAGTACGTTTGTTTTGACAACATTTAGGGTTCATCACAGGTTGGACTTGTCAATAACAGTTAAAGTTGTAGACCTTTGTTGATTACAACCCACTATCATACTGATCAAGAGTCAGGCTCCGTTAGAGTGCCACTTTGAATCTCTTACGTCTTTAATTTGAGAGTATTTCTTTATTTGTGCCCATAGCTTTGGTCTATAGGCTTAAATACGTGCAATTCATTTGAGTTTGGTTCAATTGAATCCTGCTCAAAACAAGATTGATATTAGTGTTCTGACGCCTCAGGTTGATCACTACGGAGGCATGAGGACCCTGGGAGCCATAGAGGTCTACCTGCAGGAGAAGCTCAGGACGTCTCAGCTCAGTCCCAGCACGCCGGCCTCCACTACTCCCGCAGACGTTAGTATTCCTCCTCGCTATACTTCAGAATGATCGTCGACTTCACTTTTATATTCCACATGGCAGTCATGTTTTTCCAATAGTTTCTGGTAGTTGTTTTGCTGTATTTATGCTGTTAAAACGCTTTCAGATAAATGACTGGAATGTCTTTCGGGGTCAGGTTAGCTATCAGTGTTGAGAGTTCAAGACTGAATGTCATGACTGCCTATTGCAGCAATTAATTAATTTATCTCAAGTTGAGTGCAGTGATACTTCTTGACTTCTTGGTATTTATGGTTTCAATGAATTACACTTCTCATGCACTTCAAACTATACTGAATATTTGCTGCTAGGTAAGTCAATGCTGCTGCTGGTTCTATTTATGGTTCGCGGTGCAACGCTGCTAATCTAATTTATTTCGTCATGCAACGCAACAATTCGCCGTTGTTACTCCGTTTTCCCTGTTGCAGGCACACGGGGAGGGAGCGCTGAGTTTATCAAGGGAGGAGTTTCTTCTGCAAGTGGAGCTTGGCTACACGTTTATCAACTTCTACCAGCCCTGGTGAGGACACTTCTCGCTCCTTCAGCCACTCCTTTCTATCTCAATTACAAATTGTCAGTAATTAGATATAATAATTAAATTTGTTGCTGTTGCTATAAACCGATGCTTGTTCAACAAGGCTTCAGCTTAATTTGTTTTGTTTTGAACAGATAAGAAATTGATTTTTTTAAGTAAATACCCCTGCTTGCTACTCTGCATTATGCCTGGCATTGTTAGTTGTTCAACTAGAGCTGTGGTGATTCAGAAGGAATGCTTAGCTGTACACAAGCTAATATTGTTATACTGGGATCTGCTTCTCAAGGCATTCCAAACTTTTCGCTTAAATTTAAGCCTAAGTAGCAAAGATAAAAACTTAAATCCATTCCCCGCCGACCGCCATGATGTCGTCATTTTATCTATTGCTCATACAGTGCGGAGTTTCAAATAACAAACGATGAGATTTTTCTAAGATTTTCTTAAGAACATTTTAAGTTTGAAATGTGCCTAAGATGTTTTGGGAAACAGGACTGTGTGGTTTGTTGCGGCGCAGGTGTGAGCACTGTCAAACGCTCGCGCCGGTCTGGGCGGAGCTCGCCGACCGGTTCAACGCAGACGGTGACGTCACGATAGCGTCAGTGCACTGCGGCGTCGAGGACTCCTTGTGTCGCGAGAATCAGGTCAGTTTGTCATTGAGTGCACAAGAATTAGGTCAGCGGGTCAAATAATGACCTGGCAGTAACGTTGGTGGATCAATGAGATTCATTATAATGAGGTTAGTAGGTTAGATTGGTCTCCTCATTTTTATTCCGTGTGCTGTCACTCTGAATTAACTCAGTGACTTGTGGATACACGCAGATTTTGTTGAGGACACATGGGTTATGCTTGTAGGTGATGGGTTGGGTTGTGGATGATGAGTTTGGTTTTGGCACAAGCAAACCATCATCCACAATCACAACATGCGTATGGGTTGGGTTGTGGTTATAGATGTTGGGTTGTGGTTTTAGGTGGCAGGGTACCCGATGTTGGTTCTCTACCATGCCGGCGCACGAGTAGCGACCTACACTGGTGCGCGCGACCTTGAGTCTCTCTCTCAGTTCCTGCGCACCGCTTTAGCATCGCGCATGAACAGCGACAGCGACGGCTCTCACGATGAACTCTAGCCCCGTGCAGACATGCCGCTGGTGTTTGGCGTGATCTGACTGGTGATGGGAACTGCTGATATCAATCGCTTCATAATCTGTGATTGGATGTGATGTTGGGCAAGTATTTATAATTACAGCTATGCATGTGGCCCTGCACAGTCATCCAGTTCTGATGGAGGAGTTGTAGTTTGAGGAAGGTGTGTAGTATCAAATACTATTACAGTCCGGTTCTGTGCAAAAGACCCGGCATACAACCGCTTCTTCTTTATTCGCCTTTTACGACTCACTCACGGCGCTCTGGCCTGCAAGCTAAGTCTTTGCTCCCTGGCTTGCAGAGGGTATCTAGTTGTGAATAGCGTATAATTGTATGATTGTATGTAGTTATCCTCCGAGCCTGGCTTTGTTTGAAAATACGAGTCAGGGGAGTAAGTTTACGCTCGCGTTGTATTATATTCTTGCTTATTGGATAATAGTCATTAGTTTCAAATGGTTTCTAGGTTAATTTTAATTATGGGTCGATGAAAGCAAAAGCTTGGTATTGCTTTTTGTTCAATTACAATAATTAGGGTGTGGTGTGCTTTCACAGGCTGCACTTCCGATCAACGCGTAATGTATCGCGGTGTGAAATAGTGTAATTACTGTAATATAGCGAAGTAATTTGTAAGTAATTCAGTTGGTGTTCATTGTGTTTGATGCTCATTCCATTGTGTGATCGATTGCGATGATTATTAACAGTGTATAATGCGGCAAGGTCGCGAATTCAGTTTGAATTGAACTGTCATCGTGTAAAATACCACCGTTACGTCACACTAATAAGCCTCGATTATTATCACAGCTCAGCCAGGCTGTTAGCAATAACTTTCTGTTAATATTTTGATGCAGTCACTTACGCGTTTCAAATGTATAAAGTAAATGGGGTGCTTTATAGAGGACAAACGATTATAGAATGTAAAAGGTACTAGCCAGTCTGAAGAATTGCAAATTTTTGTTCGAATGCAATTTTGACTTCCACTCAGAAACGGGTTGTAATATAATAATGCTGAAAGCACTGGATTGGACAAGTAGTACTATATAGGCCTACTGACGGGCTGGCACATATACAGGATGACTGAGATGTTGTGTAAGCTCTGTATCGCGTTAGTGTCCTGCCTTTGGGACTTCTTCAGCTTGCGTGTTTAGAATGAAATTATTTTAAGGAGGATTTATTTTAAATTATTTTTTGCCGTTTCACTGTAAATTGTATAGTGCCTAATAATTTTTATCTTTGACTAACTATTGCGTGGGATGTAATAAAAACAGGCCGTTGGACTCAAGTTACTTGCTTTGAGATTTTTTAACTGTTTGGACCTCCTCGATGTTTGAGTTTGTGCTAAACTTCATGTACGAACCCCCAACATTGGTTTAATCTGACCATATGCTATTCCACACAATTTTCTCACTGTTAGGAACAGATCTACTCTCATTATAATGATCATCAGTGCAGTATCTTAGCGAGGATTTCTGACGCACCAGGCGAATTCTAACTGACTATGACTTTTCAAGGACAATCTCGGGGGGGAGGGGTAGAGACGGAAGTTTTTTCACAAAATTGTCATGTCAAAACAAAAGCTATTGTCAGGAGCGGGGAGGGGGAAAATTGTGCACCTTGTTTCGTCGCCCACTCTTGCCCTAAACTTATGTCAAAATGAAAAACGTTCCGAACTTCCAAAATTGACCATGACAAAATCAATCAATTTTACGCTCGTCGACAAACCCCTTCCTTCCTCCTCCCCCCCCCCCCCCCCCACTTGGCTCCCGGCGCGGCCACCCTGTTGGCTCTATTTTCAGACTACATAGAAGACAGTGGCATGGATCGATACAAACCTACTGTAACAGTCGACTACCAGACTCTCGCCTCTGCACAACGTAGAATCTTTCGCCGGCCTAACGTCTAATGAGCGACCCTTTGGTTTGGATCAACTTCCCGATGTTGTAGGATGCCGCTCGCTGTATGCGTAACACAGGCGCCGTTCGTTGGAACACTTTACTATGCAATGTCAAATTCCGCAGCATATTCTGCGCTAATGAAAGTTTGAATCGAATTGTTTTCTTTGAATCCATATTAGGATGGAAAATTTCAATTTGCAATCGGAGCTCGGCAGGCACAAACTAGATTAAGTGGCCGATCTGCCTGCCAGTAGGCCCTGCTGTACAGTTGGTCTGGACTGCATTGTGTGCATTGCATAGACTCGTGATTATTCGCTAACAGCGAGCATCACTCTCGAGACCTAAGACCTAACCCTACCCTAACCCTAGGTTAAAATTCTCACACGCAGCGTGTTCATTACTATTCAAATTTTTTCCAGGATTCGCCAAGTAAACGAGAAACTATATCATACCATGATGCTGATGAACGACAGGATGACTACTATAGGTTACTTGTTAACGATTTTGTCAGCTTACTCCATTTGTTTGAGTGATTTTTTGTCTGCAGAGATTGTTCAATAATATTTGAAGGCCTAATCCATTTTGGCGAGTCTAGTCGTCCACGCTACCGGTACAGAAGCGGTACATTCACCCTAGTTGCGTCAACAAGTCAGTCAGTCCTCCGACGGCGTGGTCAGTATGCATGACACTGCAGCGGGCTGTAGGCCTACTGTATGCCTAGCTGCAGCGGCAGCTGAGCGCATGCGCTGCGTGGTCAGTCGTCACACTGGTCACTGGTAACAATAATCGTCAGTTGTCACACTGGTCAGCTGCACTGGGTAGTCGCACGTAGACTTGCGATCGGCTATCATTACTGTCATGCATGTAGCTGCTGTATCATACATCCGCTGCTCATGCTATTCAGCGCCGCTGCGAACGCTGCGGCGCACTAGGCTTCAGCGCCTCGTTTGACGCCATTGTAGGTATATTTTGTGTTCATTAGGAAGCTTTGCTACTGGGAATATTCCCATTGCTAAGTGCTTGGATGGCATTTATGACCGCAGATGGATGGCTTTGCAGCTAACTTAGGTAGAATGACCGACAGATGGACATAGTAGTACACTTTAATTTTGACATATTCATCAGCATCGTCAATAATCTTTGTTCTATGATGCTTTTTGCATGCCCTGCTAAGCATAATAATTCTCCTTCTCATGTCTAACCTTCTCAGTTGGATGTTTCACGTGATGTCATTGTTAGCTCCAACATTACATGTATGGTATATAATAGAGCCTATTTTTCTGGTTGCAGGGAGCGCCCCCACAGGATGACAGAGGTCCGCAGTTCTTCCAGCGACACATCAGCTGCTGCATACTTCACCACACTTCCACTGCCACTAAACCGATCAGCAGAATTGTCTAGAAAACGGCCTGCAGACACGTCGAGGAAACAACCCGCAGACCAATCTGAACAACAATCTACCGATAAGGGTAGACAGCATCTGATATCTGGCAAGGGATCTACAGAACAACCAACAGGATTAACTGAGTCATCTGGAGAACAGTCCACAAGCCCGTCTAGGGAAAAGCTCATTGATGTGTCTAAGGCAAGACTTGCAGAACCTCATTACCAATCCTCACGCCTGCCTTGGGAACAGTCCACATACCCAGCTTTAGTCAAGCCAACGGATAGGTGGAGGGAGCAGTTGACAGGCCCAGTTATACAAATACTTGAGGCTGTGTCTAGTGATAAGTTAAGTGAAACAGGCCTACCAAGAAAAAGACTTGCATATACAGAAGAATCCACGAATGCGTCTCGGGAAGAAACTATTGACTTATCTAGGGACAGAACAGTGCAGATCGAATCGATTACATTGAAGCATGAATCCAGTGGCGTCACAATCATTGAGCACGTCAATGCAATGGCAGCAAATTTAACTTTAGCGCTTGATGATGTAGAGAACCGTTTGACCGCCACACAGCTAAATAATGACGTCATACCGACATCATATCATATGCTGTCATCACTTAAAACTGCAGACGATCCGCAGCAAAATAGCTTCGACCGAACTGAACTGAAATCTGCTGTCGACAGCGAATCAGAGCGTAGCGGTACGCATGCTCCTACTGGGTTCAAATCATATGAAAAATTACGACCAAATCACATTTCGCATCCGGATTTATCCCAAGAAACCAGCTCTAAACCAGGACATTCTTTATCACTAATCCGAGGGTACTCGGGTAAAACGTCTGAACTTCTCCACGCTCCAACGATATCAGCGAGTCTAGCGCTCGCTGCATGGCATACAAAGGAAGAGGACCACCACGCCCCGATGTACCTGCCCCTCTGGCGGCCTATGTCACCCCCCGAGGACGACCTGGACGCCACGCTCGCCCCACCCCCCCCTGCTCTTTCGCAGCGCGCTCCAGCTCTCGAGTTTGACCGAGCAGCGTCGAGGAGTCGCAAGCTGGAGCGCTACTGCGACCCTGTGTCGGGCCGCTGTTCGCGCAGAACCACGCGCGGGCCGCGAGGCGTCGTGACGTCAGAGCCCCGTCACAGGGCCGAGGTCCCTAGCATGACGTCACGCGGTGGGGAGCACTCAGCGCCGCACGGCGAGCAAGCGGCACTCCGTCACGCCACGGGGGGCGCGGCCGACGGCAACGCCTCAGGCATCCTCGCCGTAGGGAAGCCGCTGCCGCGGGGGGAGCACGCGTCCCCCCCGCGCGGGGGGGCTTCTTCCTCAAGCAGCGCAGTCTCCGCGGCGCCGCGCGGCCTGGTGGGGTTGCTATCGGACGAGGTGGCGACCGTGGGTGCGGCTGTGGCGAGCGTGGCGCTGTTTTGGACGCTGCTCGGAGTCGCGCTGTGTCTCGTGGTGCGCGCGCGAAGACGTACACGCGCGCGCAGACGCAGACGCGCCGACGCGTCGGTGGCAGGGACGCCGCAGAGCGCCATGCTCGACGAGATGATCCGCGCGGAGCTGGCCCGCGCGCGCTCCAAGCTGTTCGACGACGACGACGAGGACCTCATCAGCACGGTGCGCTGCCAGCCGACGTACGTCAACGTCCCGCTGCCGCCGCCACTGCGCTGCGACGCGGGGCTCAGGGCGGCGGGCGCGTGTCGGGACCCCGGCTGCGCGTCGGCGGGGTACGGCACGAGCCATCGGGGGGGATACCGGGGCGATCCGCCCAGCTGTCCCCCCGCGCACCGGCTCTGCAGGACGATATACCGCGAGGCTCCCTGCGCGGGAGGAGTGAGTCCAAGAAATTACGACGCGGCGTCGAGCTACGGATATCGAAGGGATTACTGCGACTCGATACTGTACGCAAGGGACCGCGTGAGGTGTCGAGGAGCGGACCTCTCCGGGGAGTGTCGCACGAGCTGGTGCGACGTGCGAACCTGCGGGGGTCACGGTGCGACGGCGTGCGGGGTCATGCCACGCAGTAGGACAAACAATAACTGCCTCTCGGGTGCTACCCGTGACCCCCAGGCGAACTTTGACCCGGCGGGAGTGAAAGCGCCGCTGAGAGACGCGACGGCGACCCATCGTGACGAACCGCGACACCGCGCCAAGAGCTACGACTCGCTGGCTAGCGGAGGGCGCTCGGACACCTACTCCCCCGGGAGGGGGTTGTACGGGGGAGCTCTGGGCGCTGCGACAGGGTACGTTGGAGGCGGGACGGTGGATGGGGCGCCATATGAGGGCTTGGACGTCGAGCCGGTGAGGGGGAGCGGGGGCGGAGGGGGCGCGTCTAGTCTGCGACGCAAGAAGCCCCCACGACGCCCCAAGCGAGGCCTGCCGCGCACGCGGAGCTTCACCGGGCAGGCGCCCAGGGTCGAGCCTCCCTCCTTTCTGCCGCTTCAGGGGGAGGCAGCGAGCTGGGGCCGGCTTAGAGGGCGACAGGTGATGGACATTGCCGCTGCTTGTAACAACAAGGCCGGACCGAAACTACACGGCAATCTTGGACAGAATTCCGCGAGAAATGGCCCAGTGGTGGAAGTGAGTGCTGCGGAGATTCGTCCCGTGTCTGTGGTCAATATAGTGGATGGGCACGGTCCGTCGGTGGCCAAATCCAGGTCTGCGGGCTGCGGCTACAGCCTCGACCACTCGGCGATGCGCGAGAGCCCGGCCGCTGATCGAGACATGAAGCGTCTCAGCAACGGCTGCCCCAGTGCCCACCCCGCGCCCGTGCCCTCCCTCACTGCCCTCCCCACGCTCGCATCCCTCCCACCCTCCCTTCTCTGCAGCAACACGCAGAATGGCCGCCCCAACAGTCTGGCCGCGGTCACAAGGGGCTCGAGCGGACTCGCTCCCATCAAGGGCGGAAACAACCTAGCGCCAGTTAGGGGGGCTCTCTTGTTAGACACCTGGCACGACTTCTCGTCGCCCCTCAGTAGGGGGGGGCCCCCCGAGCCCATCTACAACAACGAGCCCCTGGCGGCGGCCCTCAACCAGCAGGTGCAGGAGCGCTTCAGGTCTCTGGGGCGCGCGGGGGGCGTCAAGGGCGCGGGGTTCCCCAAGATGGGCCAGTCCTGCCTGCTGGGGACGGTGCACGCTGCGACATCGGGCAGGGAGCCGCCGAGGGCTTCGACTGGCTGGAGGCTGTGAGAGGGGAAGGGATCCGTGAAGGGGGGAGGGGGGGGCTTCAGTAGCTGGAGGCTCTGAGATGGGAAGGGCTATTATGGGTTGGAAGCAAAAGTTCAGACCTTTAAATGGGCAATCACTTTATTTAAAAAATAATTTGTTTGATACAAAGTTTATATGAACAGTGATATTGCGCTTTGCACACAGAGTTTATATGAATATCAAATCGTGTAAAAAAAATTAAAAAGAGCAAATAATGTAACCTTTATTAACTAAAGCCATAATTAATGACTAATTGCAGAAGATATTTCTTTCTCCTCTGCCTAGTACTTGTTGTTTAGCACGATTTGATATGTTGGCCTACTGTTCATGCATACTTAGTATGAAACTTAGTAATAAACTTGGCCAAAAAGTGATCTCTTTTTTATAACTGCCCAAAAAGTGCTAATTTTCTTGGAAATGCTAAAAGGTTAGCTAAGACTAATAAAATGCATTTTGGACAGCCGATGACTGAAAGCTGTAAGAGGGAGTGATGATTTTACAGTATTGCAGTGCATGGGTTTCACGTTCTGAACGTCATGAGAAAGGAAAGTAGGCTGCTCTCTGAAAGGAAAAAAATGAAAGAAGGCTGTGCCGTCTCTCTGAAAGATGGGCGAGGCTTAAAAATTACGATTTAATCTGAAAATGAAGCGCAATATCAGTACAGCATACTGTAAACATATATTTTTTGCTGCATGTTATTTTGGTGATTATGTCTTTTTAATTTCCGCTACGCTTCAGCCTAATTTATGCGTTTTTGAGGACTGCCCATTATATACAGTGCGTCTGCAGCTATATATTTGTGCACGTAATTTTTTCCAGTTTGGCCGATATGCTAAATTCGCGAAAATGACATGCACGCGAAAATTTCATGTTTTACGACATAATTAGATTGTTAATGGCAAGCGTTGTGATGATGATATCTAAAACTTGAAACAACAGTGACAGTATTATAAGCATGTAGGTGGTCATGTGTATAGGGTAATGTATAATGTATAATGTATATCCTGATGATAGTTACAAACTTGAACTCTATGCCCAATGTAGTTCTGTAGGTCTGCTGTGTAAAGGTTATAACAAAATGTGAAACTATTAAGGAACGTTATAGTGGGCGTTAATTTTTTTATTTCGGCCATCGTTTGAACTTCTTTCAGACTTTTTAGGACTTAAAATACGCTGCTTCTGATTAACTGTAACCAATGTTTGCTATAGCCTATAATACCCCCTTACCAACTTGCACCTGAAAGTCATACATATTAGAGCAGATCGAGGCTTACTATATAGTAATACAATCAGTATTTATAGATCTAGAGCCATTTTTCGCTTTTCTGCACTCATTGTAGCCTGCTTTCATAACTGTATGATGATGGTGTCTGTATCTCGCCTACAAATAATTCCTCACGCAGCACATTGTAGAAAAAGTTATCATGCAAATAAACAAAATTTTTGAAAGATCATAGAGTCGAATACATTTTATATTTTTATATTTCTGCGCGATGCAATAATTGAATTGAATTTTTAAAACATCCCAAATCGCTTTACCCATCGCAACTCATGCATGCTAACCTGAAGCTGTTCGGGGATAAAAACAGGCATGCCTGCACGTAAGTTCAGTAACCTGTGCATATAAAATCAAGCCCAGCTGGATTCTTGAGCACCCAAATAGCTATTATTTGAAGCACTGAACCAACGTCGTCTTAGTCTAAACTCTAAAGGCTCGACGCTTGATGCCTGACGGCAGTCTGCAGCAGTACGTCGCCCGTGTGAGCTGCAGCAGCTGAAGTGTGTAGCTGCAGTGATACCATTGATCCAGAAAGGAATATCCCTAAATTCTGGGTTTCTCGACAAAAAATATCCCTAGATTGCATTTTTCGATTAAAAAAATATCCCCAGCTCCCATTATAAAATACGCAATTTTGTTTTAAGAATCCCCATATATCAGGGGATTATGTCAAAAATCAGATCCCTGAATGACAAAAATATTCCTAAATCTGGTGATGGAATTATATTCTTAGCAGAGGCATCGCTGTGTACATGCAGCTGGTTTGTAGGCGCTCAGAATCAGAGTCTCGCTCAATTATGCAACAGCGAGCGGCCACGCCACGACCGAAAGTCGCTGAATTGTTGATCACGTGATCAATTGTAGCCAACTCGGCGCAAAACCGCGCGAGTGTAGGCTGTCACGTCGTTCGCATCGGACGATTTCTGCTCTACTGCCCATACAGCCTAAAACTGCCCCGTCCGCGAGTACAGCACGAAGCGACAAAACTGAACCCCCCGAATAGCCTAAGTTAATTTGTGCCAACCCCGATCTCCCTTTCTCTTTCTACAATAGGTTTCTCTAATCGCAGCAGCGAAGCCTACGTCCCTCTCTCCGCATTAGCTATCTTTATCTATACCCGCTGTATCTACTGCATCTCCCTTTCTATCTGCATGCTGTATATCTATTTTCCTCTAATATATCCGCAGTATCTCTGTTATTCCCTAGTCCTCTATCCGTGTCTCTCTGCGCCTCTCTGGGGGGG
>JAQIWG010003231.1:0-18325 GCA_034695025.1 Chamaedrilus cognettii
CGCGGGGGGTGATGAAAGTTTGCAAGGCCAGCAGTTTGTGACTCTTAACAGTGTTTATTATTTTTATCAATACTACATTGAAGTTCTGACAATCACACCCTTCCTATTATATAAAAAATATCCATGTCGGGTATCAATTCAACATTTACCACGGCGCATTTTGGCAGCTGCACATTTTGTATAGCCTACTACTGCACATTTCATACAGCATACATTGCTCATTAAAATAACCCATGTACGCGCTTGTTGCTCAGTCGCGGTACGGGTTTGTCGCGCTTGTCGTCTGCGCTTCTCTCTGTCTCGTCCTCATCGCCACGTTCGTTGCCGCCATCCTACTCGCTAGACGGCGTGACCGGCGCAGACGTCAGCGCAAGCACGACCACCGCATGGACGCTCTGCGCATGCTCACGGCGCAGGACACGGCGGCGGGGGGAGCAGACGGGGGGTCAGGGGGGGTAGCGAGGGTCTACGTGCCCCCCTCGCCGGGCTCCGCCAGGGGAGGGGGAGGGGTGGGGACTCCGGCAAAGCAGCAGCTGAACGGGGGACATCAGCTGATTCGACCGCAGCAGACGGAGATTGAGGGAACCGATTCAACGGTAAGTGTGAAATTTGTAACACGTGAAATTTTCGCTGCATGTTATTTTGACAATTTTGGCTTTCAAAAATTTCAGCTGCACTTAATTTTCGCGTTTTTTAGGGTTGTACATTATAGATGGTCTATGCTGCTCTGTTTTCGCGCATGTAATTTTTGAGAGTTTTACAAAAATTCGCCAAAATGACATGCATGCAAAAATTTCATGCTTTACAGTACAGTATGTGGTTTTTAATATTTCTGATTTTTTTCTGCCCTGGTTTAACCTTGGTCAATTTTGTTTCCATGACATCAACGCTTTCTCCAATTATGAGATGCAATTATTGCTCTTCTAGGAAATCGTTTTGTGCTTAGAGCGTTTTCGTTTTTGCTTTGCTTTTGTTGTTGCAGTTGTTTTTTGTTTTTGCCGTTATTTTTGCTATGTACAGCGAATCCTATATCGTAATTATCATAGCACTATTGAGATTGAGCTAGTATTGTGTTTGAGCAGCATGAGCTACAAAATAAACTGCAGAATATAAACTAAGGCTAGCAGCCTAGGCCTACGTGTAACGCTGCAGACTATAGAGATCGACTTGCATTTTTTATGGTCGACTCTGTACTCTATAACTTCCACTCCGTTCAAGTATCTGTGTTGGATCGTAACCTTTTTTAGTGTAATTATGTTGCCAAAATTTTCTCTGAAAGTTATCATTGTACCGATACGCAAAGTGATGTTACTACACCCCATGGGCGCGTGAAAACCGAACGTGCTTGAAACTACGGTCGCGACACTTCCACCGAGATCAATCCAACCCATACATTCAACAAATCCGCTCGAACGCCGTCCTTAAACCTGCCCCATGCGTCCCCCCCTCCCCTCACCCACCCACGCGGTTCGCGTCCACTATACAGGGACGTCTGTGTTTTGCCTTTAATTCCACGGTTGCCACCCTGTTCGCCATTTATACCCCAGTAATCTCATAGAATCCCGCTGAGCCTGATCTATTATCTATCGACGGTCACCGCCACATGGCCAGCTGTGGTGCAACTACAGAGGGGGTGCGGGAGGGGCAGCTGCTCCCCTCTTGATTAATTTTCTACTCCCCTTGCCAGTGGCGGTGACACCGGCGCCAGGATAGTTTTTGCGAGAGGGGGGGGGGCTAAGTGCAGAGAGACGAAGGGCAAAGCTCTCAACTCTCATCCTCAACTATTAACTCTCATCCTCAACTCTCAATTCTCATCCTCAACTTTCAACTCTCAGATCTCATCTTCATCTCTCATCCTCAACTCTCAGATCTCATCTTCATCTCTCATCCTCAACTCTCAGATCTCATCTTCATCTCTCATCCTCAACTCTCAGATCTCATCTTCGTCTCTCATCTCGTCAAATAAAATAGTCGTTATGGCACGTTGGCTTACCATTACCGCTATGCAATTTTCAAATTGAGGGCCTATTGTGCCCAAGCCTATAAACAACACTATTTTCATCAGTACAACGCCGCTGCTTTTTTCTGCCCACAATTACCCAATTGCCTAAACCTCAAAATTGAATCATTTTACCGGAATCACTCCACCGTTTTCCGCGACCCGCGCTTGCCCCCCGACGGCGGCATGAATGAGGACGCCTAAAGTAATCCGGCGCATAACGTCGATTACGGGAGGGGGGGAGGGGGCGGGAGAGGGGAAGGGGGGGTGCTGCTCCCGTGAGAGTGGCGCACACGTCGTAACAGTACACGCCCAGCTTCTTGCCAGCGACAGATTTAGTATCTGATCTCGGAGACGGGCGACCTCGAACATTTCTTTGGATTATTGTTGCCGGCCGTGCAGCTGCTGCGGCCGGCGGCTAGCGAGAATGGAATCTGCGTCGAATCCATCTGGGCCAGGGTCGACGTTAAGGCCCCCCGCGCCCCTTGGCCGGGGGAGGGGGGACCATGGCTCCGTAGGGCCCTATCCCAGCAAGTCTGGGAGCAAAGAATAGACTTGCAGGCCAGAGCTCCTCAGGCAAGACGCAAAATGCGACTAAAGAAAGGGGAGCGGTTCTGTGCCGGCTCTCGTACACAGAACCGGACTGTAATAATACAGTATTCGCTACTACACACGGTCCTTAATACAACCCCACCACTCCGTAAGGCCCCCTGGGGGAAAAGTTTTTAATTAGACGCAGAAATTTAGACTAAAGTTATATTTAAACGTTTCATTTTTATTTTTGGGGCCTACTTTGGGGCTATAATTGGGGGCTCACTGAGGTTTTTAGCGGGTGTAAAAGTTTTGGGAAACTTTCTCTCAGCATCCCCCCCCCCACCTCTCCCCCACTCCCCTCCCCCTCCCCCGCCACGAAGATCAGAACACATAGCGACGGCGGACGAATCTGGCAATCGAGGCAATCGAAGCGGGCGATGTATTGGGCTGCGGGGCGAGCACAGAGTGGTCGTTGCTGCGCTTATTTACGGAAATCGAAGGAGGCGTTTTGCAAGGAACGCTCTTAAATCACGTTAGAAAGGAAGAAATGAAGGAATAAGCCGGCGTGCGGATGGGATTGGCTGAGTAGCGCATACGCCGTTAGATCAGCGGATTATTGTCACTGGTTAGTGGCGCGCAGGTTCAATCCCCGCGCGTATCGTAATTTCGTGTTGTTGTTTTTTGGAAGACGGCGTCTAGAACTTTGAACTGCTGAAAACGACCGTACTTGAAAAGGATCGCGGCTTAGAATAACGATGCCTTCAAATATTGTTGTCTTTGCTGGATCTCGAAAGCCAATAAGAGATGGGCTATAAGATTTTATTGACTTGATATCTTGAAAAAGGCACCGTTGCAAAGCCCATTATAAGGCAAGGCGTGTACCTTAAAGTGCAAGTTTGGCCTGATGATGACAACTAGTTTGTACGCGGTATCAACTTTCAGGTCACTCAATGCCTCGACACGGGCGGTGATTGTCCTTCAAACAACGGCGACGAACCCAAGTCCAACGGCAGAGCGTGGTCACACAACGTGAAGCAGCTTCAAGTGAGTAGATTTGGCCTAACCAATACGACGTGCACGATGGAGTGAAGTAGAATGCAGGCATGGTATTTTTGAGCTTTCATTGAGCACGTTTTACATGTGCAAGTTTAAATTTTACAAAGACCACAATAACAAAATTTATCAATCAAAAGAATAGCTTGTGTCTTTAGATGCTATCATACTAGCCTACATAGCATTTGCGTTTTATACAAAGTGAATGGGAGCCCTGATTGTGCAATTAATTTCAGGTCTGTGCAAGGATGAATGGAGACGCTGATCGAAGAAGCGATCTTTCCTTCAAGAACTCCGCCAAGGAAGGTCGTCACAGCTCAAACAACGATCCGGGCGTGTGTGCGGGGGGCGTGACAATGGGCGGAGCTCCGGAACGCTACCTACCCCCGCCCCCGCCGCCCCCGCGCGGCGCCTATTGGCTGCTGCAGCAGCGCGCTCAGGCCAACTCCGCCCATCAAGCTACCGCGCTCTCCCAACAGGCCACGCCCATGGCTTATCAAGCGACGCCTACCAACCAGTCGCAGCTATCCGTGTCCAAGTATACTAGTACACTGCTGGCCAGTACGCCGGAGGAAGAGGAAATCTGGGTGGAAAACAGGGATCAGTGCTTTGAAACGAATCCACTGGTCAACAGCCTTAACGATTACTCGGACCGGCGCCAGCGGGACAAATCCAATAACGAGAACAGTACCTGCAGTAAAGACGATTTATATAACCAGCAAGGTTTTCACAGCAATGCAGCGGATAAAGAACTTCACAGCGGGTCCGCAGCCGAATTTGGAAATCATTTTAGCGGTGGTGCTGGCGATGCAAGCGAAGATAATTCATACACGGCCATGCCCCCGGGACTGCAGCGCGATCTAAATAACGAAATTGCTTGCAAACAACGAGGTCAGAGCGAGACAAAGCGGCAAATGAGAGATAGGCCTAAAGTGTTTGCTAAACCAGCGACAGCGACAGCGACACGGGACTCTAGCAGAGCGGACCCTGTCAACGTTGTCACATCCAAGGAAGTTGTCGTTTAATGCTATGCGCAAATGAATTTAGTGCACATTTATGAAGAATATTATTAGTGTTCAAGAATATTATTGATATGAACTACAGTCATGACGAATGCAAGTTCACTCAATTTTACGATTGCAATGACGTGACGACATGTCATTGTGAGCTTGTTCAAGTTGTTCATAAATAACTATAGGCCTAGTCCATTCAGATTAGCAGTTGACCTATGCTAAATGTTTGTAGTTTTATATTCAGTGTGCGACGCAAAATCAAAACGACCACATCGTCGCCAACGGAACAAACCCATTTTTGAACATCTTCCCTCAAAACTGTTATTTAAAACGATATGAGACCTGGCAGTCTATAGCTCATCTGATGGCTATAGCCTAGCTGTGAAACAGATTGACTAGACGGCATTCTACGACCCGTCTTCTCGTTTGCGCCCTTCCGAACGAGGCCAAGCCCACATAACGTCGCTCTCTGCATAGCGCCTGTGAAAATCCCACTTTTAACGCGACACCCCCACATTATTGTCTGTCTGCGCTCTGGCCTGCCACGGCGCTAGGGCTAGGCTATTACTCGATCAGACGTACTGTAAGCCTACGCCAGAGGATAGCAGTGAGGGCGTAGCGAGGGTTTCTAAAGAATGGCGCGAAGTCTGACAGCAGGGGTAGATGAGAGGGCGGGGGGGGGTGGCGTGACGGTAAAGACTTTTTCAGAAACTTACAAAGTCCAAACAAATGCGATTGTTTAGAGTGATCAGAAGGGGCCGCCCTTTTTCTTGCCCCTGTACTTTATTATTATTATAGATTATTTTAAATTATTCCAACAAATTAGGCGCAATATTTTGGCCCATTTGCAGAAAAACGCCGTCCACAAACAAAATTATGGATAGAACAATAAATGCTAAATTTTGCTGAAAGCTTAATTTTAACGCCACAAATCGTGTCCTTTGTGCTTTTCATATAAAAAATAATAGAGATTGGCCGAAGTATGATACTTTTATTTGAAAATCGGCTTCGAGATCGAGAATGATGGTTATTCAAATTATTAATCATTATTATTAAAACCAGGAAAATTAGAAAGGGATCAATTTGATTTAGAATTGTGGACTGGGGTCCACAGGTTGTTGCGATAAAACTTTGGTTAAATATTATGTGGGGGAAGTGAGTCGAAAAAGACTGAAAGTTGCTATCAATACCCTTGAAATATAGGCCTAGGCTAAATACTATTTGGCGTCTCATAAAACTTCCAAAGTGATTTTGACCCACTTCCCCTTGATAAAATTTAACAAAATTTTATCCCAATTACCTCTGGACCCAAGTGAACGATTGTAAATTCAATTTAAATTTTAACTACGCTGGGTTCAGATTTTACAAAGGCACATTTTTCGTTTTGGCTTCACCTCTCGGATGCACAAAATTGAGTCGTCATTATAATCCCCTTTCCCGAGTCCAAATACTGGCGGTCAAGTTTGAGCCCCAGAACGTATATCATAATATCCACGCCATGTAACAATTTGTTGAAAAAATAAAAAGTAAAGCTACTAACTAAAATCGTAGTATAATAACTAAAATAACTAAAGGCTTAAAATTAGACGTAATAAAGAGACTTCCTTATTCCTGTTTCTTTATTTGACATTCATTGGCTAATCCAAGGGACCGTCTCAACCATAACTGACTGCAGAGGAGCAGCTATAAAGTCATACTGCATGAACTTTGATTGCTGTAGCATAAATATGAATTAAAATTTGTGGCAATGAAATCATTAGTGACAATTATTAAAATATTATTATGTTTGATGTAGTCAAGCAGCGTTTAGATAGTTATTTTATAGATAGTCATGATTGCTTCATGCCATAATCTTAGAACCTGGAGGTCTATCTTTACCGTGTCCTGCAATATGAACTATAATAAATAATTTCTGAGATGGCAACCAATTATCTTTATCGGTTTCCTGGAATCTCACTGGCTTCAGTTTTCTATTAGAGTTTTTAGGTTTCTTTTATTACTCTTTTTATTTTAGACTTTGAGGCCTAGCTACAACTAACAGACACAACGCTTTCTTGAGAGTACAAGATCGATATTTTATTCGTTATCAATAAGCTCATATTAGCATTCTAATTCGTTTCTCTTATTTGGTTCGGTCCTTCGGCCTTCTGCCGTTGACCCGCGGGCCAAACCAATTACCAGCCGTCAACAATTGATCGACAGGGTCATGACCCTTTCATATCCAATCACAATAATTAACAACGATTACCCATGATTTAAATCAACTTCCGTTTTTGGTAAAAAGATCCTTTTTTGTGGAATTGTGCATCTAATGCATGCGCATTTTAGGCTTTAGACTTCTGTTATCCGGAGGCTAAATTGAAAGTCCCAAAAGTCCTTTATAAATTAATTAACGTTACCAAAATCCTTCAAAAATTAATTAAAACGGACGCGGCCCGGACTCATCCAGAGGCTAAATTGAAAGTAGCCATTTAGTCGTCAAAGCCATTTTAAAATTAACTAACGTTGCCAAAACCCCTTGAAAATGAATTAAATCGGATCGTCTATCAGAAATATCCCCAGATCTAGGGATTTAATTTTTACAGAAAAAAATATCCCTACCCAGATCCTAGATCTTTTGAAATATCCATAGATCCCCAGCAGTGGCATCATACGAAAATTATCAAGATCACATTTTACATTTTTGGAATTTTTTTGTGGGGTGGTCAAAAGTTTGAGTGCTATCTAACTTTGGGGTGAGTAATTAAGCCTTCTGTTATCACCCGTTAGGTGGGGTAGATGGGTGGGCTTAAAAAGCCGTTTTTCAGCGTTATCTGATTTGTGAATGGCCCCTATACACTGGGGTCAAAAAATAGATCTGCAGTCCAAGATTTCCGGGCGAGTCAAAGGCGATAAAGAAGAGGCTCTGTATTAATAATCTTTGTTAATTACTACACACGTACGGTCCATAAACTCACCAGAACCGCCGCCATCTCATTTCATCTTGCTGAAAATTTAAATTATTCAAAACTAGGCTAATATTTAAATTTTATTTGAATGTGTGTACTGTGTTGTTTCTGGACTGAAAGTTTACGGCGATGATGGAACAACCCGCTAATGCAGTGTCTCCTGCCCCATTGACCCAGCAAGATGCAAAGGTCGCAGGGAGCGTCGGGGGCCCCGAGGACTTGCGACTGTTGAAGCAGGGCGCCGAAGCAAAAGTGTACGTGTGCAGCTTTCTTGGTCGACCGACGGTCGTGAAGGAACGTTTTGTCAAGCTCTACCGCCACCCCACCCTTGATCGCTCCCTCACCTCACAGCGCACCAAGGGTGAAGTGCGCTGCATGATGCGCTGCCGCGCTTATGGTATACTATTCATTATATTATTATCTTTTATTCGCAAAATGTATAACGTTAGAAACTTTCTAATATATATTGCATTTATAAAGCAATGAAAACTAAGAAATAAGAGGAGATAAGAAAGAAGAAATCGATTAGTCAGACAGTGTTCTGATGAATAATACAATTTAATTTATTTTTTAAGACTAACTTGGCCAGACGAGTCTTTGCATGAGCACCTGGAGGTATCTTGAGGTCTGAAGTGGCCATATAAAAATTCTAACATCCATAGTCCATTCTCTGCAGAGATTTTCATTAAATTTGTGGTATCATGTAGGAGATAACTCTTACCTGTAGAATAGTATTTCGTTTTGAGTATGCTTTAAATGTTTAATCATTGATTGCTCAATAATTTTCTAAAGCCAAAGTGTATGTTTGTTGCAGGTATTCTTACGCCAGCCATCTACTATGTCGACCTGCAAAAGAGCTCCATCTACATGGAGCACGTGGTCGACAGCCAGACGGTCAGGGACTACATTCGCGGTGTACAAGCCGCTGTTGGCTCTGATACCTCTTCAAGTGTGAGTGCCGCTGGCTCAGCGGAGTGTTTGGGAAGTGCGAGCGGTGCTGAGTCCGACTGCTTGCTGCGCCTCGCTCAGTGCATCGGCTCCGTGCTCGGTACCATGCATCACAAGAACATCATCCACGGCGACCTCACTACCTCTAACCTCCTGCTCGTTGGTGACCCCTCGACCCTGCGACTCTGCCTCATCGACTTTGGTCTGGGTGCGCTGGAGGGTACCGCTGAAGACAAGGCAGTGGATCTGTACGTGTTAGAGCGAGCACTGCTGAGCACGCATCCGTCTACGGAGCGACTCTTTGACGCTATTCTGACCAGTTACGCGTCGGCGTATAAGGCAGCGGGGGGAGGGAAGGAAGCGACAGAGGTCGTGAAGAAGTTGGAGGAGGTTAGGCTGCGCGGCAGAAAGAGAACGATGGTCGGGTAGCTGGCTGGGTCATTTCTGAGAATTTTGAGTTCCATGATCGCTCGTCAATGTTAAACTCAACAGTCAAGTGTTTGGTTACGTGGAATGTATTCAGATGGGATTACGTTGTCCTTAGCGTATTTTTGTTTTTAAATTTTGTATACAGTTCTAAATAGTGTTGTAGTTTCTATTTGTTTGATTATGGTTCAAACTTTTAAGTTTGTGTTGAATGCAAAACGTCATAATTCTGTTGAAGTGCAAAGCGGATCTATCATTTTCAGGATCTACACGGTGATTCAGAAGAACGGGAATCAGTAGAATGATCATTATAACTCGACCAATTGCCAATCGATTTACATAAAACTTTTAGCGTCTTAGAGCTATGGTGTTCTACCGCTGCTCGTTAAATATTTATCTTGCGTTCCTTACAGCTCAGATTTTTACACATTCCAACAAGATGGCACACCGGCGTAGAGCTCGAGAGACAGTTGAACTGCTACAAAACGAAACCCCCCACTTCATTTTAGTAGTTCCCTTTTTTCTGAATCAACGTGTGTAATGATGAATAAGGATCGATATAATGAGGAGCAAGGATCTATGATTCATTTCCATTAATTTGTGTTTAGATTTACTTCAAGTACGGTCACATGGTATTGCTTGGTAAGATGCAAACTTCAGACTAGAAGAAATGAATGCAAGGGCTCCTGAGACATTATTGATAAGCCGATTACAATTATTTGTAAGGTAACCAGCAAGAAAAATATTGTGTGCTTGTCAAAATAAATAGGTTTCCATGAAATCTAGGCTATTGAAATTTGCTATTCTAATGGTTTAGAAAACTTTAGATTATTGTATAAATATCCATAGTTTAAATTAATTCAAGCACTTGACAATTAGGCGTAGCCTAAGGGCCATCAATAACACGAAGTGTGTCATCAAAATTCTTTAGGATTTATTGAAATGTATGTACATTTATTAGGCCTTGTAAAGACTTTAAAAAAAATCAATTTTGCAAAGCCTCATATAATACTGTATCTTGAAAGCAGGCGCTATATTTAGATGACGCAACAAGCAGGAGCTGAGCAAGGCTTTGTATATATTGATAAAGCCTAGTCTTACAAGTAGCCTCGATCTAGGACTGGTGAGACATCAATCTCTGTGGCATTTTCGAACTTGTCTTCATGATCCGATCCTTGTAGCCAGCGACAGCGTGACGTTCGTGGAGTTGACAACAGAATGGAATCGTGTTGTGGTGTAGAGTACAGATAACTTGGAATAGAGGCGTGTGAGGGCCTTTTACTCGGCGTGTGTAGGCTGAATTGTAGCCTTTATCGAGACTGATAAAAATCTAAATAATAAATCTAAAAATGTTGTGGCTGAAAAGTTCGGCTTTTGCATAAATATGAATTTTTGGTCATAAATTAAGATATGAATTTTCGGTCATAAATTTTAAACACGGATCTCATAAAAAGTGCATTTAGGAATTCGACTCATCTGTCTATGTTATAGCAAAGGAAGTCATGAGCAAGCTGCAATATGCTCATTGTCAGATCTCGAGAACTGCATGGTTTTCAAATCCGTCCCTTGATCACAGACTCGCAGCGTGGTCACATGGATTTTTTTCGAAGTCACCGCCACACTAGTAAGCAGCTCCCCCCCCCCCCCTTTCAGAAAAGTGAAAAAAAACTGAAAACGCACACGCACTCCACAAAATGCACATCTAACGCTGCTGCAGCCTGCATGCAGAACCCAATAACACCGTGCCAGTTGGGACTCACGCAACAGTTGGCGCACTCTAAACTTTCACACGCTGTTTAATTTGACATTGAAGCGTCTTGTTTTGCTGCGACAGTTCTGCTTCAATTCATAAGGCTATTTTCAGCAGAGTTATTGAAGGTCCTGTATTAGCTATTTTCATTATCAGCCTTCAGCTACACATAATACACCTTGTAGGGCCTATCTCTTTGACATAAATGGGAGACAGTGTGGCAGGACGCTTAGGAATTATTTTGCTGAAGTGCCAATGCTTCCAAAAACGTAGGCCTGGGCCTATACACGCTTACGTAATGTCCTTATAATATACTGACCTTGTAATGCGCGTGTAATGGTTCTTGGCATATATAGGCCTATAATAATTTAGAATATACAAATTTATTACAATTTGAACGTTTAACACATTCCACAATTTAAGGCATGATATTTTTTTTATTAATATTTGTTTATAATTGTACAAAGCCAAAAGCAATATTTATATAGCTTAGACTTCAGACTTACAGACTAATACAGACTTGAGAATCAATCAAAAACATGAAAAGAATTTAAAACAATGAAGAGGTAGGCTATCATTTTACCCTGAGATATGAAGTAGGCCTTGTGTCGAGTTAACTAACAACGCTCTGATGATGCACAGAGGTCACATGTTTTATAATGTCATATACGGTGACCAATTTTTTGTCCCACCCTGTATAAAACACGTGGCCTCTGTGCATCATCAGAGCGTGGTTAGTTAACTCGACACACCTGCATTATTGCCTATATATACTTATGCAATGTGTATCATTATGTTATATACGGTAACCAATTTTTTGTCCCACCCTGTATGATACACATTGCACAAGTATAATACAGGCAATAATGCAGGTCAGAATAGTCATCTTTTACCCACATAAAAACAAGGCTTGGTCAAATTATGTCAATTGCTTCAAACGTCAAGTGCTTTTACATGGGCTAACCTACTCCACTGTTTGTGTTTAGACTTTTTCTGAGTTAGAAAAATAGTAGGTGATGTTCTGCAGCATCTGCGGACTGCCAAATGCGAAATCGGGAATGTTTGTCCTGCAATAATTTTGTTGATTGCAATCCTGTGTCAATGTCCCTAGATCAATATGTATACAGTGTTTGGCTGGTTACACGTTGACCGACACAAAAAAATTCTGAAAATTCAAAAACTTCACATTTTTGCTCTTTGCTCACAAAAACCAATAGGTCTACATGTGTATAAGCGCAAAAAGTAAAATAATGCAGTAAGCGTGAACTTCATACCAAGACAGAAAATCCAATTAAAACACTCAAACTTAGAAAACTATTTGACAATTTTTTATAAAATATGGCATAGATGTTGGTAATACATATTATATGTGCAGATAATTTTGTCATAATTCAAATTGAATTTATTGTGAATCATATTAGAAAAAAGTGCTCAACGCAAAGCATTTATTTATTTTTGGAACACCGGGTTTACTGTAGCCTCATAGTCATAGGCTCGCGTGGATGTAGAACTATAGCACGCAGTTGGCCTATTATAGTTTCTGGGGTTAAGATGTACATGTACCATGTCAAAATGCTAGGAAAATCTGCAATTACATGCAAAAACGACTAAGCAATAATGAAAATTGAGAGGTAGTATAATAGATATTATGCTGCAATAAAAAAATTGAAAAATAGATTGCATACAGTTCTTACAACAGCTAGGAATATACCACGGTAGGCCTATAGTCTTAAATTATTGTTAATGTCAACAACATGGGTCGCAATATAAAAAAGATTATGATACTGTTTGACATAAAACAAAACTTTGTAATACACTCTCAAGTTACAATGTACATCATCATCAACATGAGAAAACCGTGTAGGCCCCAACAAGGATCTACATGATTACTAGTTTCAAAGCATGTGTATCCGACTGGATAAACTGGGCTTCCTATAATAATGATTATCGTTCTTGACGCCTATGTAAATGCGTTACGGACAGGCCTGTAACGTCATGGCCGTTGTCGACGACACCCGATGCAGTAGTAGGCCTGCTCAAAATGACTTTAAAGTCAAATACCCCGACACACATCTCGTAAATGAACTCATGCTGCCCGTTAATTAATTAATCCTCCATTGCCGGTTCATCCGCCCTTCGCGTGCACCTGAGCGTAAAGCTCTTCGGGCTGAGCACCAGCCCCATGTCAAACGTCCTCGGGTCGCACGACACCAGCCCTTCGCCCCTCTCGCGCGGACCCTCTAAACGAAACTCCTGGACGATCATCGTGACGGCGAGGAAGAGCCTCGACAGCGCGATCCCCTCCCCCGGACACGCCCTCGGGCCCCCGCTGAACGACATCACGCGTTGCCGGTGCCCATGCTCCGGGGGGAGAAGCGCCTTTCCTGTATTGTCGAAAAACCGCTCGGGCCGGAAGACGAAGGGATCCCCCCAGTATGCCACGTCGTGGTGCAACGAGTGGACGTTCATGAACACCCAGACGCCCTTGGGGACGGCCACGTTCTTGATGAACGTGTCGGCGCTGGTAACGTGAGGGATGAGCAGGGGACTGAGGCTCCCGTAGCGCAGTAGTTCAAGGAGGGCCGCGCGCGTGTAAGGCATGGCCTCGCGGTCCGACAGCGCTACACGGCGGCTCGCCCCCGCGCGCTCCTCCACCTCGCGCCAGATGGCCTCCTGCACCCCCTGGTAGTGCACGAGCACGTTGAGCATGAGGTAGAGGTAAGTGGTCGTCGACGCGACTCCGCCGATCAGCAGGTTCACGATGACGAGCTTGAGGTTGTTTTCCGTGAGGTCCGGGGCCTTGCCGCTGGCAAGGAGAGAGAAGAGCCCGTGCATGACCCCCTCGCAGGTCCTGCCCTCGCCGATGTCCTCCTCGACGCGCCGCTTGGCCCAGGCGTACAGCTCCTCGCGCACCCTCTTAGCCTCCTTCAGCTTCCTGAACGTCTTGTTGGGAAGGAAGCGCAGCCACGGGAAGACGTCCAGCTCGGTTCCCTCCCCTCCAACGTTCATCGAGGTAGTTATCAAACGTTCTAGTTGCTTAAACTGCGCCAGTTCTTTCGAATCGCCCTCGAGTTTCTCTCCGGTAAGAAACAAACAGATCGTGTTGATAATGGCTTCGTACACGTGTTCCCTCGGATCGAATGGTCGACCGCGATGCGAGAGAAAGCCCTGGACGAGGTGTTCGAGTATTTCTATCGTCAGCGCCTCCATGCGGTGGTGTCCGGGATCGAATCGCTTCAGTTCCCGAGTGACGATTTTCTTAAGGCTCAGCCAGCGCCGGCTGAAGGAGCCGGACACGATGTCGTTGCCGTTATCGCCCATGTACGCCGAGCGGAACTTGGTCGGGCGACCGGCGTAGTCCTGTCACGAACACAACACAATAAATTAGTCTTAATATTTATGCTATATAAGCGGCTACATCGGTCGGATATATAAATATTTAGATAGACTTATTTACTTATGTAATACTTCGAATTCGCGGTAAAGGATATCACATTTGCAAATAGGATAGCCTATCGCGAGTAGGCTATCAGTGATCGATGACCGTGATCTAAGATAATGTGATAGTTAAGACGACAGTGTCGTTCTGTGTCATTTTCAATTGGTGCAATCTGAAAGCAAGGGGAGTGGGGAGGTGCGAGGGGGGAATCAGCACGCGTTACCCAAGAAAGAGTTAGCTGTCGACATAAGTATACCGTCTGCGGGTCATCGTTACGTTCTTGTAAAACAAATTTTAAATATCAATAATAATAACAATTTACAAGCGTAAATTAAATTTAAAGTATATTTGTAAATGTACGTTAAGCCAATGATCCAAGAATAAAATGTTATCAATGCGCTAAATCGACACGCTACGGCAGTATAATTGTAACCAATGGCAAGCTCTATGCTTGAGAATAAAATTACTGAAAAATTACACTCCATAATTTAGGCTATCCTCCATCTTAACTGTCTAATCATATTCACAACATCTAGTAAACATGTTACATGTCGGTACTTTCGTGAATGGGCGATTAGGCCAATATCATTACGTCGTTATTAGGCTCCAATAGGTTAAATCATCAAATGTTAGTGACTCACACAATTAAACTCGAGATAAGCTAACAACAAATTAAGCTGCACAATTTTTGTACATGATTGATGAATATTCTGCAGGTATTTTTTGGGTTTTTCTTGTCAAGCTATTCAAAAAAGCTGTAGAATATGGATAGGGCTTATACTGCTGCATTCTTTTTGGCTCGTGTGTTGTTTACTTGATTAAAAGTGTCTGACTTAGTGACCCCATCATGAGAAACTGAAAGTCATTGCAGTTGATTAAGGTGAAGATTTAAGTTAACGCATGTGTCAAATTTACACGAACTGTCGTTCAAAATTTACTTTGTGATATCAAATGAGTTTTTGAGCTTTGAGAGGTTTTTTGTTCAAAGATATTAAAGGAATATACTGGTCACGTAGGGAGGGCTTGCCTCAGCGAAAATGAGGTAGAGGGGGTCGGCGATCAACATTTTTTGACTGGATTTCTTGCACCCCAAGAAGCCCAGCATGGCGTACAGTTTTCAAAATCGAGGGGAGTCATTCCGGGTTTGATATTTTTGGAAATTGCGGTGGTTGAGAATATGAACTAGGTTCTTTATTTTATTTCCTGAGGGGGTTCGAAATTGAGGTGAGGGGTTGACAATTGATGTGGGGGGGTTCAACAGCCTAAACCCTCATTCGATGACGGATAATTTTTGAGAAAGAACGCAGATATAGATTCTACTTATTTAATTGTAGTCCAAATTTCTGTCACATGCAACATGTGATAACACGTTTTTACCAAACACCAAAAATTTAAAGCATGTTTCATGATCATCCAATTCAAAGGTTGGATGGCTTTTCACGAAAACAGACGCGTTTGTTGCAAAAACATTTTTTCATTAGATCGAAGTGCAGTCATTTTTTTTCAAAGATAAGAGATTAAAGCGGAAAACGAAATAAATGTCTCGCTTCCAGAGAGAGATTTAAATTTAGTCCATTAATGAAGTTTAATTTATTCCATTAATGAAGAAGCCACTTCCTTTAAGAAAAGTGTTATCGCCAGACCCGATGGTTATGGAATCTCACCTGTCCACGCAGCACGAGAGCCTCCTTGATGGACCGCACACTGCTCAGCACGACGACAGGCTGACTGAACATTCTGAACGTGAAGGCGTCTCCGTACAGTTCGCTCCAGCGCGCAAACGTCACGTACGGACGGCGCTTATCGATACCCAGAGCACTTCCCAACAGAGGGTACCCACGCGGACCAGGCAGTCCTATGACTCTTGCGCGTCGTCTGGATGTCAGCCGTTGAACGACAAGCCAAAGCACGAGTACGAGCAGTGAGCCTGCTGTTAGCCACATGCTGCCTGGTTTTATGAATGGTTGCGTCGTGTTGCTGCAGCCACGTACTATAGTACAAATCCACTAATTTGGCGCAGACGCACGCAGCGGGTCCGCCAGTGACTGAGTGCATTGTTTATGACCTTGCGCGCGCGAGAGTATTTATAGTGTGACCTTATACAGCACAGCGCCTTGTTCAACGCAAGAGGGCAGAGAGGGGTGTAATGTCTTGTGAGAGGGTATGCAGAGAGGGGGGTGGCGTGTTGGGAGAGGAGAGTTGTGTGGGAGGGTGGGCGAGTGACAGAGACACAAACCTTGATTCTTTACCCTGCAGAGCTGCTGTCGGCGACATGGGTCTCGCCAGTAGTACACGTTACAACACTGCGTCGATCGACCCGGTGAACAAGGACAAATGGGGCGCTCTGCACTCTATCAAATAGGAGGCGTTGTCGTCTCTACAATTATACATCCGCACACCGCACGATAGAATGGGCTACATATCATAGGACTGAATAAAGTAAACAGTATGCACGTATATAACGTTAATATTGGGACATAGAATTAAGGCCAACTGACCTACTAGCCTATTGGCCTATTTGATTTATTTGAAGAATTTTGATAACAAATAAATTCGTTTTTAAATTCGAGAGTTTCTTTTTATGCATAGCTCACATCAATAGTATAAGTATGTAGGCCTAGCGCACATGATAATTAATGTGATCCACTGTACACCCCATGTACGCCTATACACCGTGTAGCAGGCCTACATACATACGTAAGCGGTTAACTTATATTATGTAGGGATTATAGTTCACATAAATTGACTACACTCAAATCTTAGAGTATATATACAAAGCTTATTCGAATACTGACACAAGTCATTATTTTGATACTGCCTATACATTTCTTACATTATTGTTTATTACAGAATATCAGCCTTCAGGCTATAAACTAAATTAGTGCAGTTTCTTACGATTCAATCAATATTGACCCTAACCCAATGGCATGCACGGCGATGATGCGAGACACTGAGCTGCTTTAAATTGAAAACACGAGGTGCACCGGAGTGACACGCATTGTGCTTCATGCTGGATCGCGAGAAAAGTTCCAACGAACACAGAAATAACTCAAGCTGAGTTCAACTTTTCAATACATCACCGGGACACAGGCCAACGGCGCAATCCATTTTAAAGAATTTTGTAATGCCGCTGGCACTACATGCTGTTATTGTTTCCAAGACAAAGGTCATGACATCTCAACCATTCATTCTGAACTACGAATAGCAACCGAGACTTGTCATTAATTAGCCTTTACGCCCATAAGCTAGGCTATATACCTAGTCTAGACTAGATTATTATACTAGGCCTACAAACACTATAGGGCAGTACTTGTACCGTACATGTATATGCCTACTTTTAGTTTCAGCCTATCTATCACTCGGCCCATACCAATTACGTTGGTTAAAATGATGAACTCTAAATTTTTCCGGCCTATACAGTCACGTAGGCCTATAATGCGACTCAGAAATACCGGTAGTTGTAAAACACAAACTCACTTAAGATCTACATAGCATGCATGTCCGTGTATTTTAAGACTAGGTTTTGAGACCATAGCATGATCATGGTATCTGACGAGATTCAAACGAATCGCACCGCCGCTGGGCCGAACATGATACGACTCAAAAAATAGTTGGAAACACAACCTATTGCGAGACGCTTTCGCTTTGTGACAGGCCAATGTTGAATACATATCAGCAGCATGCTTATGTTAGAAAGTGGCCAGGCTGCGCTCCTGCAAAATATCATTTGTAGCAAAAATGCAGCAAAAATGACACGAGCCTACAACCACGTAGCCCAAGCTGAACATCGTGTAGCCTATTATCGGTTCTTAACTTCCTAAATCTTTTATTCACTCAAAAGAGTAGAGTATTATCGGTTCTTAACTTCCTAAATCTTTTATTCACTCAAAAGAGTAGAGAAAAAATATACATGCGCAAAAACAACATAAAAACCTGTATTGCTCATAAAATACTTCCGCTACCGACTACAGGGGCATAACTGTCAGTCCGATAGTATCAAAAATTTTCGAATATTGTCTCCTACAACAATTTGAAAAATACTTGAAGACCTCCCAATTTCAATTCGGCTTCAAAAAAAAGTGGGCTGTAATCATGCCCAGTACTCACTTCAAAAAATCATTGAATACTTTATAGACAGAGATTCTACCGTAAACGTATGCTCCATTGACATATCTAAAGCCTTTGATAAATTAAACAAGTATACCTTATTTAACA
>JAQIWG010003232.1:0-18325 GCA_034695025.1 Chamaedrilus cognettii
TCACATGGAACCATGTACAAAAAGAAATCTTTATTTCCTCAAACTTATTATGCAGATAATAAGGACATAAAGAGCATTAAGTTCAATACGCCAAATTAATCGGAAAAGTTTTCAAACTTTATCACCTGTTGAGGGGCATAGATTCCCAGCGTCATTGCTGTCAAAATTGTGGGCAAATGTACCCCGGTGCACCGTCGTTTCTTCACCGCTGAGCTCCATACGATTTAATTCATATACACCTACAGTAGTTGAAATAGAAATATGAGGTCAGCAGATGCTGCAGCTATGCTCAGATCACTCCGTTTGAGTCCCAGCAAATTAACATTGCACATTAGCGAGCACAACAGAGATTCAACACCAATTTGCTTCTTCAACAATAAACAATAATTGACTGTGTAGCCTACTCGTATGTGAATTAAGGCGAATATTTCTAAAATCTGATAATAAATAAACCTTTTCTCAGCACGAAATTTCAGTGAAACATATATGCCTACAACTTTGTGAATATTGTATTTATTGTGTGTTTATTTGTGTATATTTGTTTACTATTTTGTTTCTTTCGTTTTTTGTTGAACGTGGAATATTTTAATTCTTCAACGTAACCAGCAGGCCTCTATAGACTATTTTCATTGTTCAATTGATCATTTAAAACTGACAATTTTCATTGTTCAACTTCATCAGTGACGGTATCACAAACCGTACAAACCGCGTGATTAGGCTGTTTTCGAAAGCAATATATAAATTTGGTACAAAATTATTTTATTCTTACATATAAAATAGTACGTTAAATCTTTTTAAAAGTGATTAAATGTGCACTTTCAATACGCTATGGAAATGTGCCCTTTCTTTCAGTGTCAAGATGAACAGATTCTTGAATGGGCACATTTATTCACTTTTAAAAGGATTAAATATACGGATAAGCCGAGCCATCGTGGAAAACAAGTCCCAACTTCAAAAAAGGGGTGATTTACATTTCAATAGAACTATACGTTTTTAGTCGGCCGAAAGCTATAGGCGCCTTCCGTGTCAAAATTAGCGTAGGCTAGTCGACACAATTTGCCACTTTTAAATAGAGCATTTAAGTTCTAACCCAATCGAAGTGGATCCACAACTTTTAAAACCTATTCCTCGACCCCCACTTGCAAATCTCAACCCCTGACCTCCCCACTAGGGAGACTGAACCCTCAAGTCAAATTCGCTGCCCTGAGCACTGACAGCGGTATCGCAAGATGGCAGACAGTTTCAAGACAGTTTTATTGCTTGCGTTGTTGTTGCATCGATGGAAAGCATCTGTATAGCTTTTATTCTCAACTAGGCCATCGGTAACTCAGAAGGGCCACGAGGTGAAAATATTAATATTTTTCGCGTTTAAGTGCATTCATTTATTTTATCAACATTTAATTCGTGGGTTGAATCATAATATAATATTTGAAACAAAAAATTTAATTTTGAAAAGTTGGTCTGGGAAATATATCGCCAGTAGTATATGTTTGCCTATTCCGAAATTAAAGTTATCAAAAAGGTAGCCAGTAGCTCAGATCTATCGATCATTCGTCACCATGCATGTAGAAAGACAACATGTAGTAATACACGAATCTCGGTGAGAGTTACACTTAACTACACGCTTAATTTAGGATTAGTAAGGCATATTAATAATATCTCTCAGAAAAAATTGCATGTAAATAGACTACTGGTTCTAGGCAGCAGTGCACGCGTCAGTGCTGTAAAAACAATCAACGGGCCATGAGCGAAACTGCCGTCAGCTTCATGTCTTCATTGTGTTTTCTTTCTTGTTTTCTTAAGTAGTCAATGCAACACTTTGGATCTCAAATATTTTCATGAATTTTTTTTATGCCTATCATCGGTAATCAACTGGAAATGTAGGCTACATGTATATGTACACATCATGGTTTGGGAGTAGGCCTATAGGCTATAGGCTATGGACAATTCTGTCAGGATTAAGCATTTTATACCCTTGGCCGCATTGTCACAGTGAATTAATTGATTAGCGTAGGCCTAACCGTGCCTATACCTAGCCTAAACTTCGAACTATCAATGGTCGCGTAACTATGACGATTCCTTGCATTCTATAAGCTTAGTCCTTTTGTTTATATGTGTATTATACCGAGTGTCCTTTGTGCGAAATGGATTTTCGGTCAAATAACTTTGTGGCCCAAAAGTTTTATACCCAATTTATTTATCCCACATGGGTTTATCCCTAATAAGTTTACGCCTGTTGGCCTTCCGTTTTCAGAGTTTATGGACCGTGTTTAGTAACGATGAATGACTAAGTCGGGTTTTATGCGGAGGGCCACTCACAGTAGAGTTGCCAGACGTCCCTTATTTTAAGGGACGTCCCTTATTTGAAACCATTTGTCCCATGCCCTTTATGAAGAGCATAAGGGACGCCAATTGTCCCTTATTTGAGCTCATAGACGTGACTTGCTGTGGTGACGGTGGTGATTTGTCACTGCCACTTTTTTAAAGTAGTGATAATCACCACCACTTTTTGAAAAATGATGACAGGCCTAATCACCACCACTGTTCAAGGCTGTCCTGGTAAAAGCTAAAAAGCTTAATATATATAGAACTTTATTTCATCAAAAAGGTAGCGCAAACATGCACAATAGAATAAAAAATAGCATACAGACAACTGAAGTACAGCAAAAAAACAGGCTGTACAAGAAAGATAATGCAATGAACGCCATCGAAATGTAACAGTATCTTTTGAAAGAGTTACTATCATACTGGCAATATTAGCTAAACAGAACAATTCAATACAAGATATTGTTTTGAAAGTGGCTCCACAAAGCCATCTTACAATTTATATTTAAGGCAATTTATATTTAACTATTAAGTCTTGAAGCTTAATGTGGCAGAAGTCTTAATTATAAATATCCAGCAGCTGATCGATGCTGCCCAGCCGTTCATGGACTGAAATTTTATGCGAATGTCACCTATTTTGTGGGTATGTTGGTCTCTTGTGAAATTTTCTTGTGGATTTGAAGTTTTCTTTTGGAAGTTAACATTTTTGTAGATGTCGTGTTTTTTGTGAATAAAATATCCACTTTTTTGTGTTTTCTTGTGGATGTGAACTTTTCTTTTACACGGTGTTTAAAAAAACCCGGACCGCTTGATTTTGGTTGTGCATTTTCATAAATAATAAATAGAATTAAGTTAAATTTTAATCTGTTTGCCCGTGTAATACAGCCACACATCTAGCTCATTAAATTCGGCCTTTTAAGGTGTCCGCCGTTACATTCACGCGAGCGCGCAGAGCCTCAGAGAGGTGCCATCGCCACGCAGCGTTATCGATAACGCGCTTATCAAATTCGTTCAACATAAATTCGACCAGCCAGCACTTTCGCTGCAGAATTATTGTGCTCTGGAATGCATTGGTATTCTTAATGAGATGTTTGTTAAATGGCTTGCATCTGCAATCAAATTTAATAGTAGGACTAAGTGTTTATTGCATGCTGTGACAAGGTTATTGACCTGCTTCAGACTACTTAGAACGTCCTTTATCAGCAGTTGCACATCCTTGCTTGAGCGACGCATTAGCGAAGCGTTCACAATACTAGCTTACAATGATATTGTTAGCTAATATTGTGCAAATTATAGATATTAATAATAATTAATAATGGCAAGCAAATTTCAACTGCAATTCCACCAGAATATTATTCTGGTATAATTTGCAGTTGAAATTTGATCAACAATACTTCATTATTAATCTCTGTAAATTTCATTGAAATATCTGGCATATACATTGTACATGTATATGTATCTACATGTACATGTATACTTTGCCTACTGGCAAAGTTATGCTATTTAGCAACAGAAGTTCCGGGTTTTTTGGACACCATGTAGCATAGATTGCAACTTTTTATATGAAAATGGTCTTTTGTTGTGGATGTCATGCTTTTGTGAATGTTTTTGCTTTCTTATTGTTGTTCTGAATTTTTGTTATATATGTGAACTTTTTTTGTAAGAGTCAATTTTTCTTGTGTATTCAACTTTTTTGGGATGTGTTGTTTTCTGATCGATGTAAACGTCTCTTGTGGATCTGAATTGTTTTATGAAGGTGGACGATTTTCGTGAATGTTTTGTTTTCTTGTGAATTTGAACTTTTCTTGCAGATTTGAACTTTGCTTGTGGAAGGAACTTTTTTTCGTGGATATCATGTTTTTAGTGGATGCCAATGAATATTGGGAAATAAATATAAATTCTGTACATAATCGGCTGATGAGTTTGATAACTGCTCAATTCAATTTTAATCTGTCATTTTAGCACGATTAGAATGCTATCGCAAACTAAACATGTGTCATGTTATATTTGTTATTAGGTGCTTCGAAAAACATTCTTTAAGGCTTTGCTATTTTGTCACTACCACTTTACAGTTCAAAGTTGCGCCACTGTTTGAGCTCATATCTCAATTTTATACATGTCATTTGGTACAAAACGCTAATATTTGGAAAAATGGCAAAGGTTATATCAATAGCCTTAGATCTGTAGCACAAGTCATCAATGTTGACCAGATCTTCTTTTAACCGTGCGTTAATATCCTACATATAGTCCATGTAGCCTGTCTTGATTGATAGCCTTACTCGCGATTACCGTGCACGCCTAGAGCTCTCCTAGCGCCAGTTAGCGTCAGATGTTGTTATTGTAGGCAGGGCTGGCGGTGTAGTGTACTCCCCAGCCGAAAACTTAAAATGACCCCCCTCCCCTTACGTTCCTTTATTATTTTTTCCTCGCCACGCTCCAGCCCTTCACCAGGCTCTTGCGCCCCAGCTCCCACTTTAATTGAGCGGAGCAACTAAGCAGGGACCTGGGGGGCTTGACATTGTCATTTTTCCAGCCCGGTGGAGGGCTTGGGTATGGCGTTGGACAGGGATGGTTGGCGGAAGTTCGAAGCGAGCCGCTGCCGCTCAAGTGATTGATTAGTAGGAGGAACGAAATTGACGACCGGGGGGGGGGGGGGGCGGCGAGTGAGGGGGTAGAAATGAAAGCTTTTGTAAGGTTACTACGACAACTAAAATCCATTTATCTCCGTCAATGGGCCCCTGACCTCAGTGTTTGAGCCCCCAAAGGAAATTGCTAAACGTCATAAAGCAACGTTTTCACACAATTACCACGGATAACTGAATTCTTTCACCACCAATGGGACGTGGGCCCCCCGGCTTTGGGCGCGGTGGCCTCAACGCCGGTATCACCGGTGTTTAAGTCCTGCATATCTACAAGACCAAACAGATAAATATGATGCCGCTGGCACACCGTCAAGCGCTCGCAAAAGCCAAGTTCATTCCAGAAGACACTTAGTGAGGAAAGAATGACCAAAAATGCTATTTCCATATCAAAACGTTTGGCTTTCAATCGTCGATGATCGCAATTCACATAACTGACTCCGCTATCTGTTTAACGATCGTCTCTGTCAGTCTGGTCTTCACTTCGTTCACTACACGCATCTGATCATCTTCAGCGGCTGGGCAGTATATCGGACAGCAAGTAGTTAAAATATTCCTGTAGCACATATCAGAGCCGTCGAGATTAAGTTCGCGGTATACCAGCGGTACAACAGCGTGGATTGTCTGAGTGGAAAAGATCGCTACTTCTCTCAGCCATCTGTCGGACACAAACTCCGGGGTCAAGATGAGAACAATATTGCGGCACTTATCAATGCTCTCTTGCAAAGCTTGCAACTGGATGACGCCTAGCGGGAAATCATCCTCCCTGAGGAAATCTATGCCCAGCTGCCCCAGCTTGTTAAGGAAGTTGTCCTCCACACTCCAACGCTCGTTTGGATGAAAACAACAAAGGCATCGTGCGCAAATTGTCGCTTAGTATCCTCTGCTTTCATCTTGTGGTGGTAGAGTATCGCCATCAGATGCCCAGTGATTCCAACAAGTCCCAGACATTGTACCATTTGCTGAAATTCCACGGGTCTCTTGCGTTTGTAGAGGATTGCGAACGCGACTATGATTGCGATTATGATCACGAATGATCCTGCACCCACGACACCCGCGATGAACAGAGGCGTGTTGCGATAGTCGGAGCATTTAGTGACAATCGGACTGAGGTATTTCAACGACACCGAATTGCCATCCATATCTTTGCAGTAATTCTCTGCTAATGCGTATTGAATTGAATGGAGGCGCATTTGTGCTTCTGGGTGGCACGGGCACTCTGAGTTGTTTGTTAGCGCTCCAAGGACTTCTTCGCATTGCTTGATCAATGTATTTCCTTGTTTATGTCCACGGACATGAGAGATGTCCATTTACCGTCTGGATATAAACATTTGTAGTCGTATAAGCCCGTGAATCAGACTATGGTTTGGTTTTGAATTCATGAGATGAACTCGGTCGCATTACATAAACAGCTAAGCGGATTGTGACTGAGGTCGATCTCCAGCTGTTGCGCATCAGAGTCATATGAGCGGTCGAGCTCGTTTAATATGAAATTATTGGACAATTGCTCGATTGCATTGTTGCTAAGATTGAGCAGGGTCAGCTGCGTGCTGTTTTTAATCATCCAATCCACAGCCTTGATGTCATTTCCCGACAGATTTAGATGTCGCAACGAGACGAGAGAACTAAACAGCCGATCAGGAACGCGGCTGATGTGGCATTCAGATAAATTCACTATTGTGAGAAGCATACCGTCGCGAAAGAGTGTTGAATCGTCGTCTGTTTTAATGGCCGTGCCGATATTATTATGAGATACGGAAAGCGTTTGCAGTTTTGACAGAGCTGATAGCTGTTGTGGTGAGAAGTACGTAATGTTAATATTTTGCAATTTTAGCGTCTTCAGCGAGTCCATTTCCGAGAGCAGCGGAAGATTGAAAGGAAAGTCGGAATCCGATATATCTAGGTATTCCAGTACGCTGTTGACAAAGCACATGCAGACAAGGCGATGCAGAAAATACCGAAGATGCGTGATAAATACGACTAAAGGATAGCGTGACAGATCGAAGCGGAATTTTTAGTATTTTAAAGCACCTACTATTTGGAAGTAACGCGTACGGATTTATTGCAGTAACGATATCCGGTTCGACATCGC
Source organism: Chamaedrilus cognettii (assembly GCA_034695025.1). Classification (NCBI taxonomy): domain Eukaryota; kingdom Metazoa; phylum Annelida; class Clitellata; order Enchytraeida; family Enchytraeidae; genus Chamaedrilus; species Chamaedrilus cognettii. Next base: position 7,057 of record JAQIWG010003232.1, read on the forward strand.
TTGGTACGCTGTAGTATAAATATTTCGTTGGTATACGGTCCGGATGCCCTCTTATGCGAACTAGCCGAAGTTTGGGCGCCAATACAAAAATGTTCAAAAAAATTGTTAGACTCTTACTGCCAAAATCCGGCAAGGACAGAGATAGCGATGACAGTTGTGGCAAAATTTGAGAAAATCTGTCTGTTATGATCGCTATACAGCAACCTCTAATGGCAAGGCTTGTAATTGTAACGTTTGGAATGGCAAACACATAGCTAACGTTTAAATGGCTATTGTGGTTACTTTCCGAACGAATGTTTCGCAGCGATATTTCCTGAACGGGCGTGTTGGCGAAGCATTGCAATAAATCATGCAACCTTTGGAAATGGGTAGCTGAATATCCGTCAAATGTCTCATTGCCTATCATATATGTGCGCGCAATTTCATTTTCATCGTCATTCGAGCTAAATCCTTCTGCGCATAAACAACGTATGCTTGTCAACGCCGTTAAAGCAAACCTCTCTATGGAGTTAACGCGCTCAAATCCGCGGAGTTGCAATTCCACTAAATCGTTCAGGCCATCGAGTGCACGGGTAGAAAAAGTTCTCATCCCTGGAGACATAGATACATTCGCAGAGAGAATAAGTTTCTGAAGTCCGCTGGGCGAGTTGGCGAACAGTGAAACGGGCAACGCCGTACAGTTGATGAGCTCCATCCAGAGCTTCGACGAGTTGACGTTAATTGCCTGCTGATCCTCGCTAGATCCACAGACGTAGTAGAGGTGCGTGAACGTATGGGATTGGTACGACTCAGGCCAAGCCCCAGAGTGGACTTTGAACGTACATTTAATACGATCAACAGGGAAATCGGCGAAAATAAGATCTTGAACATCATTTCTGTCGTGTAGGCTATCCGTATTTAGCTCAATAATTAGTGAAGAAATCTGAATAAAATTAAGGCGATGCTGTTCAAATTTGATCGCAAAGCAAGAAAAACCCAAAGCAATTAACTTGAAACTTGACTAGTTATTTATTAAATTACTAACGAAGCAAATGAGCAGGCCTATCTGCTTGATCAGTACTCTTAACGCGCAGGCTGCGAATAAATGCAGTAGTCTACTTTGAATCAAATGTTTTACATCCTGTTTATGGAGTGCCACATAATTGTCTGTAAGCCTAATTGCATTTTGCATCAAAGAAAAAAAGCATCCGCCTATCCACCCCCCTCAGATTGTGAATTCCTAGAGGAATAGGAATGAAGGTCTGCAGATGACATCTCCAAGACTACAGTAGGCCTACTGGCAATGGACTGAAACCCCTCCCCAGTCTTCAACTTTTTGGCCTGGAACCGCCACTGCACGTTGGAAGCTTAATACACTACCCCAGAGCTCCTAATCGGATTGACGTTGTGAGAGGCCCCGCATCTTAAATTCGTGCATTTGATATTCAGGGGGCGTACACATTCGAGGGCTATATTTCAGGTCTACAATATAGGCTACTGGCCCTGATTCGTGCACTTCGCCAATTCCTTAGTTTATTTCACACGGAGTTCATTTGGTACTGTACTCCAAAAATTATATTACCCCCCCAAAGCGGAAGGGTCGGGATGAAACACAAATACAGTGAGCGCCACATTATTTCGGAGAAACAATAGTAGGTAAATTACGGCAAGAACGTTCCGCTCTTAGATCCATGTATACGGTGGAGGCTACATGTAGCCTACATTGTAGACTAGGCTAAGTGGCCTAGCCAGCTTGGAATAGCCTACTTGTTACTGATCTATTTTGGTGTTTTAGAAGAACACGCTTCTGCAACTGTAATGCAGCACCGTTTACAGTTATCTTGACTTACATGGTCATTGCACTACACAAAATCTACCTACCTAATATATTCAATAAACTATAGTCTAAATGCTATTGTCGAATTCAAATAGCTCAGATTTAAGTTGGAGTCGCGAAGAATCATTTAAACAACAAATGACACTGACACCACAGTCAAAGTTAATGCGGCCGAAAGTTGTAGCCTGAGGGCTATGGTAGGCTATAGCTCAGTCGTTCTCAAATTGGGGGGGTTTTGGTTTGACAAATCTTCGAGGGCCAGTTCTGGCTTCGGTCGAACACACATAGGTCGAACACACATGGGGAGGGGGGGGTGTTGATTGACAGAAATTTTCAAATTTTTTCTTAACAGTCATTGTACACATTTTTCACTTCTGGCGAATATTTAGCCCACCCGTTCACAAATTTGTAGTACAAATATAAACAATAAACAAATATGGTTTTAGGCGTACTACGTCTACTCAATTTTACCTGCTTATGCCAACAAATTAAATTCACCAAAACATAATACCAAGCTGACCAACATCTCCGCGAGCCACATTGACACTCTCGGCAGGATTTTTACAGATCAAGGTGGCCCTTTAGCAGCACTTCCATGGGCCACATAAAATGTCTTGGGCTGCCACTTTTGGCTCGCGGGCAGCACTTTGAGAACCCCTGCTATAGTTAGATAGCCTATCCTTTCGACCAAGATTTAACGCTACCAGCAACGTTTCAGCAGCGTTCTATTTCAATTAGCTTATCAATATTGTGGCAGCAGCTGTCGCCTACTTAAAGCTGAGCCTGTTATTAAACACACAATCACTGCATCCAACACATACTAAGCTACAAGGCTACCGTTGAATTCGTCTTTGAAACAGCTTTGTTTCATTCAAAGAAACGTTTTAAAATCCGATTTCAAATAGAAACGCTATAATTGTGTGATGGCCTAATCTCTGTTTCTAACATTTGAAAACAAACCTGCTTTAAATATTAACCATCTAGGCCTAATCACTGGCACTATATATAGGCCTGCAGACACAGCAATATAGGATTCGTCTTTGAAAATCCTATGGGCATATGTCTTTTTTACTTTGGAAAAAAACCTAAAAAAGCGACGTTTCGTTCCGGAAGGTGATTTTATCTGATCGCAGTTTAAAAAGTTATTAGAAGACAAAAGTTTTTCTGGAGACTCCCCTCGTCTGTGCATTCCCCGGGCCCGCACCGTAATTGACTAATTGTGTCGATATGCGGTCATTTGTGATCACTTTACACTAGGCCTACTAATGTTTTTTTTAAGAAAAAGTGGACTTAGAAAACAAATTAAGACAATCTGAAGAAAATGTCTACATACATGTTGCTTAGGCTTATGCCGAGATTCAAAATCAATAAATTTGAACTATTCGAAAACATAGTAGAGCTGAACAAAAGCGTAACAGAGAAATCTGGAGTCGCTGATCAGGTCTTAATTGTCCAGTATGGTGTCAGATAAAACTGAGCCACATCTAAAAATAGTTCACCCTTCCATGAAAGCAAGTGTTGCAATGGTTGTTCTGACCCGGATTCATACTCAACGTCGACTTTGCGTCCGCGGAGTTTCCAATCGGAGTACGGAGCAGGGAGGTGGTCCTCATGAACCACCTCCCAATGCTGAAGTTGCTGAGGGGCTTGGGGGACCGATTCCGTTTTTACCTAGATCGGACCCTTTCTATCGACAAAAGGGGCCGGAGCCCTTGTTTAATTTTGTCATTAGGGACACCTGCTATCTCGGATTGTTTTTTCCTGAAAGACCAGTGAAAATGTAAAAATATAATGCAGTGCTATGAATGAGCTAAAAACAAAAATGTATCCGTTAGCACTGCCTCCACCTGTCGTGAGTTTGGCATGGGATGAAAAAGTCTGTCAGCAATCCCCCCCCCCCCCCTCTCTCCTCCCGCCCGCTCGCGACTATTTCGGCTGGCCCACCAATTGTTACTTCAGCGGGTTCGCATCCTGTTGCTTTTGGCGAACTCCAGCACATATCATAAATCATTGACGGCTAGACTAGAGATCACCCTGTCGACCTCAAGTTCTTCCAGAGCGAAGATGCACGACGTGTTAACGACCAGAGGTAGCATGATACTCGTATACAGCTCGGCCTCTATAGCTTACAAGAATTACTAGATGTGCTTGAAGTCGTCCAGCTCTCGCGGTCGCCAAGCTCATTTCAGAAGGCACTTAGCCAACGAAGAAATATGAAATTGCGATTTCCTTTTCAGTCAGTTTGGTGAAGGCTTAGGTTTTCAGTCGTCAATAATCGCAATTTACGTTACAGACTCCGCTATCTGTTGGACGATCGTCTCCGTCAGTCTGATCTTCACTTCGTTCACTACACGCATTTCATCACCTTCAGCGGCTGGCCAGTATATCGGACGGCAAGTAGTTAAAATATTCCTGAAGCAGATATCAGATTCGTCGAGATCAAGCTCGCGGTATACCAGCGGTACTATTGCGTGGATTCTCTGAGTGGAACAGATCGCTACTTCTCTTAGCCAACCATCTGTTAAAAACTCTGGGGTAAAGATGAGAATTATGTTGCGGCACGTATCAATGCTCTCTTGTAAAGCTTGCAACTGGATAACACCGAGCGGGAAATCATCCTCCCTGATAAAATCTATGCCCAGCTGCGCCAGCTTGTTAAGGAAGTTGTCATTCACACTCCAACGCTCGTTTGAATGAAAAACAACGAAGGCATCATGCGCAAATTGTCGCTCAGTATCCTCTGCTTCCATCTTGTGGTGGTAGAGTATCGCCATCAGATGCCCAGTGATTCCACCAAGTCCCAGACATTCTATCATTTGCTGAAATTTCACGGGTCTCTTGCGTTTGTAGAGGATAGCGAATGCGATTATGATTGCGATTATGATCGCGAATGATCCTGCACCCACGACACCTCCGATGAACTGTGGCGTGTTGCGATAGTCGAAGCATTTAGTGACATTCGGGTTGAAATATTTCAACGAAACCGAATTTTCATTCATATCATCGCAGTAGTACTGTGCCAATGAATATTGAATTGTTCGGTAACGCATTTGGGTGTCAGAGTCACACAGGCACCCTGAGTTGTTCTTTAGAGTTCCAAGCACTTTGTCGCATTGTTTAGTCAGTGCGTTGGTGTCAACGGATATGAGAGGTGTCCATTTACCGTCTGGATACAAACATTTGTAGTCATATAGACCTCTGAATCTCACGGCGGTTTGCTTTTGAATCCAGGCGATAAACTTAGTTGCATTGCATAGACAGCTAAGCGGGTTGTGACTGAGGTCTACGTCTAGCATTGGAGCATCGGGGCCACGAGAGAGGTTCAGCTGGTTTGTTATGAAATCTTCTGAAAACTGTTCAATGGCATTATTGCTAAGATTAAGTAGTGAAAGTTGTGGGCAGTTCGTAAGCAGCCAATCGGCAGTTTCGATTTTATTTCCTGACAGATTTAAATGCTGCAGGGAGATCAGGGAATTGAACTCCAAATATGGAACATGCATGAGGTGGCACTCCGACAAATCTAATGTTTTGAGAAGCAAACCGTCCCGAAAAATGAGCGAATCGCTATCCGTTTCGATGGCAGTTCTGAGGTCATTTTTAGCTAATGAAAGCGTCTCCAGTTTCGGCAGGGCTTTTAGCTGTCTTGGTGAAAACTGCGTAGTGTTAATGTTCCGGAAATACAGTATTTTCAACGATTCCAATCCTGAAAGTATTGGAAGATTGAACGGAATGTAACTATCGGATAAGTCGAGGTATTCCAGAGGGCTAACGAAGCATAATGAAAAACCTTTGCAACTTTCGAATACTTCACCTGGAACATGATGCATTCGATTGAAGGAAAGCGCGGTAACCCGAAGTGGAATTTTCATATATCTAAAGCATTTACTGCTAACAAGATTTGCATACGGGAGTAGTGCGTAAAGTAGGTCCCTCTCTACATCTAAAGACACGCTCAAGTCTAAATAGTCCATTATTATCAGGCCCGGATGCCCACTTATGCTAACACGACGAAGAGTGGGTCCAAGGAGAAAAATGTCCAGCAAACTAGTCAGACTTTTGTTATTGAATTTCGATAAGGAGAGCGACAGATATTTCAATTCCGGTAAGACTTTTGAAGGTCTGCTTATGATGGCGGCTATACAGCAGCCTTCTATCGCAAGGCTAGTGATGGTGACATTTGGAATCGTAAAAACGTAGCTAAGATTGAAATTGGTATTTGGATTCTTTTCGGAACGAATGTCTCTCAAGGATATCTCCTGAATTGGTGTGTTGGCAAAGCATTGTAATAAATCGTGTAATCGTTTGAAATGGATACGTTCGTATCCAAGAAATCTCTCCTCGCCGGCTATATCTCTGGTATGCAATATCTCTTCGTCATCTGAGGTAAATCCTTCAAGATATAGACACTGTATATTTTCATAGCCCTTAAAGGAAACGATTCAACGTTGGTGATGGCCTCGAACCCGCGAAGCTGCAACTCTGTCAAGCCATGTAGGCCATCAAGTACACTCGTGGCAAAGGTTCTCATCAATGGCGATACTGATATATTTGCAGCTAGAACAAGTTTTCGAAGTCCACTGTAGGAGTTAGCGAAAAGTGGAACAGGTATTTCCCTACAGTTGATCAGGTCAACCCAGAGCTCCGCTGAGCTGACGTTAATTACAGTTTGAATCGCATTTGATGCACAGACGTAGACAGAGTGACTAAATGTGTTGAAATCGTGAGATTCGGGACAAGCTGCTTGGAGGATGCCCAAGCGGAAGTTCAATACGATTGACAGCGAGATAATAAGGAATATATTAGCTGACATTGTTCCTGAAAGTGAATCGGCATTAGCGCTCAAAATGAAATCTGAAAATAAACAACTCACGCCATTCAAGTTTGCTGAAAAAAACGCAAACCAGTATCAGGCATATAATCCAATATTGACTACATGTCAGCTCTATAACTCAAGGGTCAAGTCGGTATTTCAGTTTAATACAATAATACTACACATACATGTACTGCGCATGTGACTTGCGCATTGCTACAATAAAAGAGAAATTTCTGAAGCGCACAATAAAAAAATTGCTTAAGAAAAGATTTGAACAAGGGTAGATCAATCTTGACCCTCCCCTCTACCTCTGAAAATACTCGTGTAAGCTGACAGGAAGAATGAGCGACTGTATCTGCATGGTGAGCTACAAACTGTCGAACCCGGCAATTGGATGATGCCTTTGAAAAAGCAACAATCATGCTTTCGACACGCTTGTTTTTGATAAACTGGTTTTTCGAGAATAGGTATTTAAAAGCATTGTGTCGATGCTCAAAAGCGAGATCAAAACTCGCTTTTCATGAGCGAGATGAAATCGAACCGGTTCGATTTCGGCGCGCCAAATGCTTAGATGTCAAGGCACTGTCTGAACATTCATGCTTTTAAATACTAGTTTTGACTTTTGACAAGCTAGTTTTTCAAAGGCAAGCTTTTTGAAAGCTTTATCGTACTGGCGCCAGTCGGACAATGCTTTTGAAAAGCATGATTCTTGCTTTTTACTGACTCGTTTTTGACAAGTTAGCTTTTTTAAAAAAAAAAGCAAGATTTGCTACATGAAGCGTTTGAAATAGTATTGGTATTTGAAAAACAAGCTTTTGGCACACCGATAAAGAACTGATTCGGTTCTAATTTCGTCTTGTTGTTGAAATAAAAGCAAGTTCCGATCTAGCTTTGAGAATCCACACAATGCGTCTGAAATACTTGAATACAGATAAACGAGTTTGTCAGAAAAAACTAGTCTGTATAAAAAAGAATCATCTTCTTCAAAAGCCTCCTGTGACTGCCGCCGGTTAAATCACCCTGCTTCAAAAAGAGAAATTCAAGTGCACCCTGATTACCAACCCCTGCAGGAACAAAGAATTGGCCTGCAGCCCAGAGCTCCCCGGGCTTGTTGTAAAAGGTGAGTAAAGAAAAGGGGGAGCGATTCTGTGCCGGCTCTCTTGCACAGAACCAGACTGCATATAGCCCTTATGTGCTACACACTACACTAAACTACAAACACAAACAAAACAAGGCACCCTGATTACCACATAAAGAATCTCTGTCAGCACCATCCCCCCATCCCCCTCCTCCGTTCACCCCGTCCCCCCGCTCCGTTCACGATTTTCGTTTAAACCGAAAATATAATTCTTGAAGGAACGAAAAAGACTTAAGGCCGGTTGCTAGACTTCGATTTGAAGTGCGATTATATTTTGTAGTTCGAATTAACGAATGAAAATATATGAAATAATTATATCGAATAATCTGATTGGTTAATTCGGACCACAAAATAAAATCGCACTTGAAATCGAAGTCTAGCAACCGGCCTTTACACTATGAATGGTCGCCTCTAGAACTTATTCTTAACGTGAGCACTGTGTAGGCTAAGGGGATAATGCGGTTTAGTCTACAGGCTCAGTAGGCCTAAGTATCTTGAAATACTTGACTCACCTCATTGTCATCAGCAGCGCATGATACAAGACCTGCAATACAGCACCATTTGCAGTAGGTCTAACGATCCAACTAATTTTAGCCCACTACGTGCACATGGAATAGCAAACGAAAGTAAGCATTATTGTCTTTTTTGTTGCTCAAATTTTTGTTGGAATCCTTTAGAGTCACGTATAATGTGCAAAATCATATAAACAACAAGATCAGCACCAGTCATAACGCACACATCCTGCCGCATCCTGCACGGTGCACGCTGCAGTCAACATCATTTCCTAAACGTAGGCCTGAACAAGCACAAGGTGAGCCATAAAAAATTATCCAACCTTGTAGGCTTACTACTGTTCAACTTTTTTATACGCAAATTTTACGCTAATTTTTATAAATTGAACAGCAAATATGATCTTCAATTTATAAAAATTAGCGCAATTATGTTGACAACAAGTATACTGGCAGCAAATTGCAGTCAAACAGAGTTAGGTCAAAGTAGTTCTAAGAACGATGCGCATCAAAACGCTCTTTGCAAAGGCTCAGATGACCTGAAAATGATCTTTAACTACTCAGAAGAAGTTTCATAACCTTTGAATCCAGATACTTTGAAGTCATATGAAGATACAAGTTAAATGAGCTATCAGAGTGAAAATTCATGAAATTGTAGCAAATTAATTCAATTTCTAACCCTTTAAAAATGTTGTCAACATTGTATACTTCGGCGAAGCTGTCTTTCAGGTATTTTTATGGTGCACTCTGTAGACCACCAAGTAGTATCCTAAAGCTCCATCGGCATTTACTTCAATTGTTATCAACAGCACAGCAGCTGCTGTAGTCTACTTTCTATAACAAGTAGCCTACATAGTCTGGTAACGCTGCAAGCCACGTGCAGGCGAATTAACCAGACCGGATCGACTTTAAAGCCGTTAGTTGCCACTTACTTGATTTTGAAACATTTTGCAGATAAATTCAAAAATTATGTTTTAAAATATTTCAGTTGATATTTTGTGATCTCGTGGCGAATCATTACCTCTACAATCACGGCAAATACAGAAGAAAATATAAATCTTTGCAGAATTTCCGCTATATAGCTTAAGAATTTCTTTAGATTCTTCTTGATCTGTTTAAAAAAACTTTATTCTGACATGAAATGCACATGAAATCTATCTCACGACAGTTGCCTGACGAACTTCGTTGAAAACATTAAACGTAACATCAGCTAGATATTTAGAAGTCAAATGAAGATACATGTACAAAAATGTACTGTACTACTGTAATGTAATGCGTATGTAGGCCTACTATAAAATGTACCATAAAATATAATGTGCTGCTGCGGTGTAGAATCGTTCCAACAGTACGATTGGACAATTTGATTAAATGTTTCGAATCGTTTGCATGAATTTTGGATGAAACATTACCATAGTTTTACCGATGATTTACATTACTGGTTATCTGTTAATTTTTGATTCACCAGTGATTTTCGATCGATACATGATGTACGGCAAAAATTTAGTGTTGCTTTATCCACCATGGACGAAAAACCAAATGAACAGAATGTGTTAAAAGTCACCATCGATAGAGCAGCCATCCTGGGTTAGAATTGTAGTCGATAGCCTACACCGATTTGAGGCTAGACAATCCAACGGCCATGTTTATTATGCTGTGAATAGTTATGCGCGAAGGGGGCAAGATAACGGTTATGGTTAGTTTAGAATCGGATCTACATGTAGGTCTAAAAACACGGCTTTCTGCTAATGTTTTGATTGTCTAATGATGTTATGAGCATCCCATTAATAGGGAAGCGAAGCGGTAGCGACTCCTCGCTATGATGTAGACTTAACTTATCGGTTCATAAGAGCGATAATAGATAGGAATGCTTCTAAATAATGTCACTTGACCACTTCTATAACTTAGATAAAAAATTGTAGGATGCGCAAAAGAATGCGCCGATTTATGAACCGATAAGTTAGGCCTACATCATCGCTCCATCTTCATTCATTGCTTCAAACCAAGCTGGCCGCTAGTCATTTAGCACTAAAAATTAACAATTGAATTGTTTAAAGCTGCAAACTTTTTTATTTCGTTGCTTCTAAGAGAATAATTCCTGTAAGTTAACATGATAATAACTGTAACACTAGCAACAAGGAACAAAAGCCTAGATTTTTAAAGAAATAAATAGTGAATAAGCACCTCCTACTACGCTTTAACTTTGCAAAATTGTTGGTTACTCTTGCAACAGTGACGATGCACGCATATACGCAGAATTCATTTCCGGTTCGGTTCCCTATAAAAGCGACTAAATTTGACTTGAACCGTGCGTTATGACTTGTGAGTCAACGGCTCAACGGGTATGAAGCGCAGCTATACGTCTGCGCCTTGTTTACGCTGACGAGGCACATGAACGACATGATGCTAAATCAAAACAAACTTTAGAGCTTGACTGCACGCTCAGCCAATCCCTCAAAACGATGACAGCTGCTGACATTGCTATGTATGTAGGCCTATGTATGTATGAAGTTCAATTTCAAGCACAGTCATATGAAACATCAGGCAAACCAACAGGCCAATAAAATTTAGCTTGAAAAGGGAGACCAATCATCATGGCCCTAGTGGCCCTATACATGGTTTGCATAATCCCCCTCATAATTTTCTGGCTACAGCCCTTTGCTCTGTGAATTGAAATAGATCTGCAACATTGGAGAAACGTTTGGGGAACAAGAACTTGAAGAAATAAGTAACTATTGTAATTGTATTATATTGCAACCCTGTGATGACCGGTTTATTGTGGCAATACTTGTGATTCATTATAGGTGTTCTAATTCATTTGGGGTTAATTTTGTTCTTAAAAACCATTTATTTCTAATTACAGCCTCAAATTATAGGCCCATAAATAATATGGCCTACATCAGATGCATCATAAATCACGCTGTTTAGAAATCACAGCAACATATGTTACGAATAGTTATTAATCAAAACAGTCAAAATAGCATAAACATTCATGA
>JAQIWG010003233.1:0-18324 GCA_034695025.1 Chamaedrilus cognettii
AGCTAATGCATGCGCATTCTAGGCCTGTAATTCTGTGGATAAACCACGTTTTCAATTCTACCGTATGGAGTACTGTGCGATCTGCCTCTTTAAGCACTATCAACTTGTTGCGCGATGTTTACAGCACAGCCGTTGTCTTAAGCCCGAGTTACGTGGGGTTATCAGAAGTGGAATCAGGTTGTCTACCGATAGAACACGTGATGACGCGCCGTCAGCGACGATCGGCATCGCTGACGACGCGTGCGAGTTACATCGAGTCATCAGGCTGGATTCATGCCGTCGTCCCATAAACCACCATGAATTATGGCATGTAACCACCTTACATGTAGGCTATAACCATCGATTGCATGAAGACGCGTCTTCGGCTACGACCGGCGTCGCAGCCGACGCAAAACAGTACATTGGGTCGTCAGGGTGGATTCACTGAAGAATTCTTCAGCGAATCCACCCTGAAGACCCGATGTAACTCTATCTTTACAGCGCTGACACGAAATGCATCTTGCCTAAAAGTAAAAAAGTATAGTTGAGTGCCAACATCGAACTAGAGGCAGTGGCTTGGGTAGTAAGAACAAGTATGGCTATTAGCTTCTGTAAATACCGTATAATCCAAGAAAGATCCACACTCAGCATAGGCTAATACAACCGACAAGTATAGGATAGTAAAACACCTCAGCCCGTTACGAAGGCTGCAATGCTGCCCGTTACCTATGCTAAAATACTTTTATGAGAAAAAAGCATTAATAATACAATTAATTCAAATGGTCGGTTTAAAATTACAAGCAGATAAATGAAGTCGAAGTGTTTCAAACCTAGCCCTTATGAAATGCCGGTTCTTTACATTGAATTGGGCGCATTTTGTCAATAAATAAGCAGTCCGGCTAAGTGCCTCAAATACTAAAAAAGAACCACTCATAAATTTTTTATCATGTAGCTTACCCAACAATCTGAAATCTTACTTCGACTGCCCTGCATACATGCACATGTGGGCCTACCTTTAAGCCTAATGCTACTAATTTTAGGCTACCTGCCTAAATTGTGTGTTACATTTACACATTACTGACGAAAACAATTTATAGATATATCTATAGACTCTAATTGGAACTTATTCTGTCACTCTACGTTCATGGGATATAGAATTTTTATCACTGCAAGTTGCGGTGATCAGAAAGTCTGCAACTCAGATTAGATCTTCATTGTGTGCAGAATCCGAGTGAATATATGGCACGCAATTCTTGTTATCACTGATATATTAAACTGCTGGTATATATCTCTGATCTCAGTAAACCCATCGGTGATACTCATATCAATAAAGCTCTCCAAGTGGTTTCATGAACTTGAGAACAATGAGCTATATCGGTGGTCAGATAGGTAGCGAAAGATTCTAAAGTACAAAATTATGTCATTTAGCTTCAACATGCATCAACGAATTTGGTAGTCGTTTGTGTGCAGATGAAATTATATGCGTCAAATTTGAAGAATGCAATATAAAAATTGAATTAGTAGGCACAAAATCTTGAACAGAACCGAACACGCAGAAATTTGAAACAAATTTTTATTGCGAGAACTAGACGACATCATTCTGGCAATCACACCGGCTCGTGGCGTGTAGCGTTGCGTAGCTCAATAGACCATTATTTACTAAACACAACTGCTGACCAGCCAATATCGTTGTTTGTTTATCAATGTTTAGTAGTCGGATCTTGTAGACAGCAAATTATCATGCACAACCTCAATATCAGCGGCGCTAGTAAGGTTATATAATTCTAAATGACGCGCTTTGATTAAGTAAATTCTGAATGGTTCTTTATTTTTGACCGTGAAAAGTTCAATATTTAGTGTATAGTCTTGAAGCTTCGCAGGTAGAATTTCATTTTTAAAATTTCACAAATACATACCTGGCCATAATTATACATTATATGAATCTTGATTCGGGTTAAGCAGGTAATTTTGTACTTCGGAATCTTTCACGACCTATCTGGCCAGTGGCGGCTGGCCACCCTATATATTGTACTGATGAAGTGTTTGCAGGAACGTGAGTCGCATGCGCAAGCCTAAAGCCAGTCTCGTTTCTCTCGAGACCAACGTCATGGTCTCGAGTGAACTCGAGTTTGTATCATAGGGGTTCTGGTCTTGCCAGTAAAGTCTTGGTCTTGGTCATGCTAGTCTAGATCTTGAAACCAAGATCTAGACTAGCACCAAAACTTTAGGTTGACATTAACTTAAGCAGTCTTGTACTATACTCCATGAGTTAAAAGTAAGAAAGCAGCAAGCTCATGGCTGTAACTGTGTCAAGTTTTGACAGATTTTCAAAATCATTTCATCATTTGAAAGAGGACTAAGTTTTCAACAATTGACAACAGTAAGCCTACTGAGAACATGTGTTGAACAAAGTTGAAGTGAGTCAAAACTTGCTGACCAAGAGACAATACACGTTTGACAATGCTGTATTTCATGTGTGCTATCGGTACACGGAGTGCATCATTGCAGCTGCTTTGTGTAATTTTTGTACTAATTTTAATTCTTGCTAGTTTTTCTGCCGCATTAACCCCTAGTTTGATATTTAAGTTACAATGCATTTTGTAGCTTTGCGGCTTTGCGGCTTTGCGGCCGTGGATTATCGTAGACATTTGTAGCGATTTGCTTATACAGTTATGGAATGCAAGGTTCATGAAAAAGGTGTTTGAAGTGTACAAGAATTAACCCTTAGTCGGATATTTTAGTTAAAATCCATTAGCACTATTGACGCTATCTTGAAGCTTTTTTCAGCATTTTTCTTCACTGTAATGCAGCAAAACCAATCAGGTATTAACTCTAGTTTATAGCTTTCTCTGGCGTTCGTATCGCACTTCTGTAAACGTCTTGGACTTGATCTTGGTCTTGGTCTTGGTCTCGGCTACTAAAGTCTTAATCTGGATCTTGATCTTGCCAGTAAAAGTCTTGGTCTTCGTCTTTGTCTTGGTAGCCAAAATCTTCGTTCTGGTCTTGAAAAGTGTATTGTAAAAAACCCGCAAAAGCTATATGCCATCTTCGTAATCACTCAGGATTGACACTGGCATGTCAATTACTAACTCACACTAGGCACACACATGTCAGTTTAATCCATGACGACGCATTTATATATTTCCTGCGACATGTGTCCTGAACGAAAGTCTCCCTTTAAAATTCGCCCCCTGACAAGTTTTTTTCTGATTTTTCCTTTAACGTTTCATCAAATGCTCTGAGTCTTTCAGGTTTAGTAGCTGACATTTCTGAACATGAACATACATTTTTGGGCTAAAGTTTCAAATTCGAACTTCAATTCCAGCTTTTAATGATAAATTTACAACATTTTACAAAGATGTTTCAATACAATTTTATGATAAAAGGTTAACACATGTCTCAAAATTGGCGCGTAGGCCAATGCCGCATTGCAGGCCCGTAGCGTGAGGGGGGGCAGGGGGGCAGCAGTGTCCCGCTTGCTGCCAGAAAAGTTACTATTAGCTTATAGGCTTGCCCCCCCCTTGCTCTTTGTGGAAATAGAGTTCTTGCCCCCCTGCTTGGTCGAATATGTTGTGATATAGAGGGGAAAATGGATAATAACTGCTAAGAATGGCTGGAAAAATTTCTGTCAGCTTCCCCCCCCCCCCCTAGATAGAACGGACGGGAAACTAGAACTGCAGTTAGGCGTAAAAGGCCTGCCCCCTTGCAAAAATATTTGCCCCTCGATAAGTATTGTGACGCTACGGGGCTGCCATGTTAAAATCCTTCCCTAGGATATATCCAAATTTGGCATCAATCGGATCATTCGTCTCGCTAAGAGGCAGTTTGTGCCGCGACTACGTATGGGGGAGACCTAATGCAAGGGGAGACTTCTTTCGTTGCAAATTTAAAATATCATTATTTCGATGTCCATTCTCTTATGCATCTCACAATTATATGAACTAAGCAGCCAGCAACCCATTCGTATTGCCACCAAATTGCATGCAAATCAGTTGGTTCGTTTTTATGCCATGAGCTTTTGATTGCCACGTGAGCGGGCGAGTTTTGCAACGTGGCGAAAATCGCAATGACACCTATGTCACCGACGATAAAAATTACCGACAAGATAAAAAATGAGAACTGAAGCAATGCGCTTAACAATGGGTTAACTTAAACTTTAATGTCAGTTTAATCTTCAAAAATGCAAACTGATATCACAAACCATTGCCCTAATCTACTAGTGAAGGTTTGATTTGAGACCGATTTCGGGGCACAAACAATGCTATCATAGCACTATCATAGCACTGATTGACCACTGATTGACCCTGTCACTAGAGTTGATAGATTTTTATCGTTGAAATAAGAGACTGCAGAAAATCATCGGAGTTGAGTTTTATCACTACTTAAACTAGATTAAGCTAACCTTGAATTACAGCACTATTAATCACGATTAATCACGATCTCGATCGATTATTTACGACTAATATGATAAAGATAATGAAAAAAATAAGATAAATATTTAATACGTTAAAACTGTAGCTTATATTAGTTTCAAATATCGTAACTCCATAGGCCTAGTGTCTGTAGAGGCGTAGGCCTGCATTTGTGTAACTCGTAGCGATATGTTGTGGAGGTTGGGACTTAGGACTGCGCGACCGAAACTCTTATCCGGTTCCCATTTTTCGCCACTTTTTCAAAATATTAGGGATTTTAGATACCCTACACCGTCTCCTCCATCAAAAGTGTTGAGAAGAACATCGACTGCTCTCGCCTCCGCGACTTTGGCCTGACTATTAAAAGCCTTCATTCCATCTTCTTGATCAAATTTTATGTTATGATTTTCTCACTCACAAACTGAAAACTTTCGGTCGTTTTCAAGTTCCGGCCATTGTTCTTACGACGCTAGGTCCGATGTCAATTTTAGTTGTCGCTACCGCTCAATGCGAAGCGGATGTGGTCATTTATTTTTATTTACCGAAATACAATAAAGATCTAAATAGAAAAACCTAATATATACATTTTAAAAATTAATTACAATTTCTATGGCCTACATGTGCTTCGTCCAACGTCCAACCTATATCTGAAAACATGGACATTGACATAAAGGTGGTATATGAGGCAGGAGACAACATTTAATAAACTCCTATAAGAGACATCCCTGTAAGTACAGAACGTCTACCAGCCCTGAGACATGTTTAGGCCTACATCATCCACACTGGGGCAATGACTTTTTAAAGTTTTACAAGGTGACCAAGTTTAGGGATCCATTGATATCTCCGCATCGCGCGAGCCTTTAGAATGTACCTTCTGTTCAATTCCTTTTTTTCTGTTTCTTTTCAAGTAAAACATGCCGCATACAAGTTACAATGGTGATCCTGGGCACCGGTATACAGGAAGCGGGTTGCGTATTTTTGTGTGTATTTAGTTTTTGCGTAATTTTTAAGACATTATTTAGCCTATGTTCCCTATCCGCGTGCAATACAGTAGTCCCATCAACGCTCTAACATACAGTTTGCAATATTGATGGAGTCTATCGGGGCTTCAAAGTTCAAGCCTGACTCTGACTTTCTACATAAGTCCAATCGTAGCGAAAACCAGACTTCGTCGTAATTCTCTATCTAGAAATTTGACTATAATTTTACAAACCAATCACATGACGCAGCAGCAACTGTACGAGTCTTTATCTTTAGCCACTAGACTATACTTACAGCAGGGCATGAAATAAGGGTGTAGTCCAACCAATTTGTGGAGACCATTGACTAAAATATGGAGTCCATACGGTAAAAATGGGTCGTACTTAATAACATTTCTAACATATTTCTGCATATTTTAGGATTATTTTTAAGTTTGAGAGTGAAATCAAGCAATATATTTAGACCATAGAGTTTGACGTATAAATGATTTGGGCAAAAGATGCGTAGTGTGTACCACGATGAATCATAATATGGTATAGTTTAAGGAATGACTGTGAACAAATGCGTTGAAAATTTCTGTCAGCACCCTTTCCCAAGCAAATTGTTAGGCATATTGTTGACATGTTAGGCATACCCTTGGCAACTCGTTTAGCATTATGTCAAAATATGCGGAGATCATAAAATTTCTTAAATCATGCCCTGACTTACAGCGCCTGATTTATGCCGTGGCCATGTGCAACCATTTGTGCATGTACCTGCTTGCAAGTGAGTCTTTCAGGTGCCAGTTGCTACCCGACAAACTGTGCTATCGCATACAATGACACTTCATGTCGCTTCATTTGTTAAATTATATCAGACTATAAATGCGGCGGATAAAGCTGAGAATGTTGCCTAAATTGCTGCTGTTTTGAAGATTGATTGAACTGCGTCCACTGTATACTTTTATTAATCTGTCAATCAAAACGCCAGCAAACAATTTAAAAGCAAGATATTCTGATCTTAGCCTAACCCAAATCTAACCCTAAACAAACCCTACAGCAACAATAAACTAATTCCCAACGGTTTGCAACGGTAGAGTCGCGAGTTGAGCAGGTGGTTTGTATGAAGCTTTGTGGCGTAGATTGTTTATGCGCCCACGGCTCCCGGGGGGCGTGGGGGGGGCATTAGCGGAAAGCATTGATTTTGACATTGTAACTTTGTGGAAAAGTCCTGTTATGATTTCCGTTATGATTCTAGGGATTGGGAGCCCATTAACGGAACGCAAAGTATTTTTGAAACACGTTAACTTTGAAAAATTTCTGACCACCCCCGCCCTTCCCGCTCGCGTGTTTCGTTCGCGTAGGAAAAATTGACTTATGAGAGGCCCATGTTGAGTTTTCGAGTGGAGCCCAGAGCAGCTTCACTAACATCTGCCATGAAAACAATAACGTAACAGTCACTGTTTTAAACAATTGCAGTGAAATTACAATCAGCATTTAGTCGACGAACTACTGCTGAGAAGATTGTCGCTGATTCGTGCGATTCAGTTCAGAATAACTTCTGATGAGGACGGACCTACAACATAATACAAGACACAATGTTGCTGAATGCGTGGCGAACAAACAGTTTCATTTTCCAATTGCGCTTAATCAGTTGTGTAGCAGCGCTGAATATGTATATCGAAAAGTTCAACCTCTTTTAAATTACCGATCTTCCTAGTGTAATTTCATTCACATTGTTTCTCTCCCCCAAAGCTATTCTAGACTCAAACAATCAATTTTCGTTGTAACGGCAGCCCTTGGCATCTGGCATGTGTCAGTTATTTTTGAATCAATCAATCAACCAATCAATCAATCAATATTTGACTTCAAGCACAATCTTGCAAAAGCATGGATAGGCTATGGACCAAGACCAATTGCTTAAAGCCTTCGGCAATAGGCTCGCTGTGTGTGCGACACACTCGAAGCACTGGAGTCGCCAGTCAGAGTTCACAATACGTACATTCGGCCTTCATAACTTCTGTCTGCATAATACAATATGATACATTACAAATTAATTTGTTTATTAACCATGATCCATGATTAACAACTATTAACGACTGATTAAATATCATGATTAACACAAAAATATGCATTGCATACTATATTTGGTGCATGCACCTTGAAAGCAAAATATGTTTTAACGCTGTTTATTTTAATCAAGTTGGATATCATGATAGATATGAATCAAGATTCATAAATCATGGTAGAATATTGCCGTCAAATAATTGGCTTAAAATTTGAGAAAGATCTAATTAAATAGCTAGCATACAATTTGTATGCTAGCTATATATTGCGGTAAAGGTAATATGCCAATTGTGTAGGATTCATCTAATAAGAAACCTATAGAAATGATCATACAAGAAGTGGGACGGTTTCATTAAGCATGAAGACTGCTCAAGACAAACTGTTGAAGACTAAAAAAACAACAATCTTGCTAGCACTTAAGCAGCTTGCGGTGCTTAAAATAACAATAGATCAATATGGATTTAAACGCATATCGAAAGTAGACGCGGCAATAATTACCCTGTAGGCTTACTGTCACTGTCAAGTAGGCCGGTCCGCTGCGCGCCGCCAGTACAATTTGTTTCGTGTGAAACGGCATGCCTACCACGGCTGCGAAGGCAAACGAACCGCGGTATGTCAATAGGCCAAGGTCGACGCCGAAAAAACGACCAAATTTTTGTATGTTTGCAGGTTCTGCACGAAAGCGGCTTGTTGTCTCATCATATGTGACACACAGGACCACAGTACCAGGGAGCAACTGATCTATGTAGGTTATCAGTGATTGAGAGCTCGCGGCGTGTGTGTCGCAGTTAAATATATTGGCTACAGTGCAGTTGTGCGGGTTGAGAGTTGCCATGGTAACTCCGCGGTAGCGAGACGACAGCACTGAAGCGCCGTTGACGATGATGCCGGCGGGCGTGGCGTGTAGGTGGGGCGGGTCGTCGGCGCCGCTTGACACCAAGTTGATCACGCACTCTGCACACCAAGAAACTGGTAACGTCATACGCGCCTGATGGACGGCAAGCCATTTCGCACACGGCAATTTGTATATATCAGATTTTATTTCAACCACAAAGTGGAAATTAAGACATCAATTCAATATAGCCTAACATACAAATTGCTTTGTATGTTATATAAAATTCTTTGGTTGAACTGTCCTTTACTTCGGAAAGGTGTTACTCGGAGTGGTTTCCCGCTGCCTTCTCCGAAGGTTTTTATATCCGAGTTTTCCCTCTCTAGGCGGTATCATTTGTTTCTCCCCATAGGTACTTGCGGGGAGGGCGACGAGGACTCTGACACCAGACCCCCAAAAAATGGCTTGAAACAGGAGATCAAAGGCCCTAGTGGCAATGACGTGGTTCGCATAAAATGTATTAAAAATAGCGCAATGCAATCAAAATTACAAATAAATCAAAGTAGGCTACATGATTATTTCGAATGCAATATGCGTGAAAATCTTCGTAAAAATAGATCAGTAACGAGGATACATTTTTAGTGGCCTAGATAAATTTTGATGATGCCATCTTCCTTTCCAATCAGTATTTTGGCAGAAGAGATAAAAATAGTATTTGTCTCTTTGGTTTAAGTTTATAGCTTTTTCTCTTTTTTATTCCATACTAAGACAATAATGACATGCCGCATTCAAGTTACAATGGTATATTATGATTATACACGGTGAATCAAACAGAATATGGCAGCAAACACTTGACTGTAACTCAGTCAAATGTTAACCGCATTTTTACATTTTTTCTCTGTTGTATGGCCAACAAAATTTACTACAAAGTCTACATTTTGTTTCCCCAAACACCCTAATCATATGTAGTCGCAGCACACTGAGGAAGACGACAAATATATATGGTCAATTTTATAACAAAATAAAAACTTGCCCTTGACTCACACACGAGAACAAAATGTGGGGACCCCTGTGCAGTGGCACACATTGATCAGGCGTTAATTCAGCACTGCATTGTAAATTTGGACCGTATCGAGTTCTTGGCCCAATCTCCTTTTTCACGCCTGATAGAAAACATCGGTATTGCAACCTCATTTGTGTGCTTGCTTAAAAACAAGGTTGGCATCGATAAACGTCATAATTAATGAACCAATATGTATGGCTATTATCGTATGCTACACGCACTCTTAACGATTTACCTGATTTTAAGTTTTCTGTTGTAGACGGTACCGGTAATCTCAAGGTGTTCGTTTCATCCAGGTCTGTCGCAGGTGAGGAGACAGTTGGAGCTGACGATAAAGGAGAAATACAGTGTGATTAGTAATCTAGACTACAATCCATCGTGCAACGCGCAAATTTATGAGATCCAGTCACGAAGTCTGAGGAGCTCATCCCGAAATTTGAATTAATAGCAATAAAATTATTGCTGTCAACACCTATTTCCAAGTACAAAATACATGTTTGCGTCACCCTTAGCCGGTGTCCGGGGCAAGCTCTGGAAAACACATACATAGGGCTACTGCACACCGTGTTCGATGAAAATAGAAATACTTGAAACATTGACATAATTCGGTCACAAATGATCAGATTGGATTGAAAATGTATGCACACCAGCTTCTGCCATACTAACACCAGTGTTGAAATTGTAGACAAATGTGATTCGTTTCCTAAAAATTATGGCTTTTGAATAACGCCATGGTCGGTACTTTTTTCAAACGCGCATAATTTTGACCAAACGATAAACATTTGTCTACAAATTTGCACACTGAAGTTAATGTGGCTGAAGTTGCCTATCATTTCAGATCAATCTGATACTTTTTGACCGAATAATGACAAAGTTTCGAGTGTTCCTACTTTCATCCGGATATACATGTACATGTATTATGCTCTTCCAACGATTAGCTTTGAACATCGGCGAAGGGTAAAGCAAGCATGTAGGCCTATTTTGTACTTGAAAGTGGGTGTTGAACACTGTGAAGAATCTTCAATCCAGAAGTTTGTGCTAAATAGGCATATTGTCTTAGTTATTACTGCGTTCATTATGATTAAGTACTTTACTTAACGTTTTCTGTTTCAATACATAGCTCGTGCTTACTTGGCGTACTTTAAGCTCTTATCTCGCGCAGCCTAACAAGTATTTATCGCGATTTAAATCCTCGCCTCTTGATCCTACTCTGACTTCTTGAATTTTTTATTCATAAAGTCAGAGCTTAGATTAAGATGCAAGGATTTAAACCGACGCGTTCCAATGCTTCCAAAAATCTTACTGTCTGTGTGTGGCGTCCAGTCCGGTCCATCGCTTGTTGGCTGCAGCGGTAGCGTCGGTATGTTACAGCGCTCTGTCTGCAACTGCAGGGCATCGTCGAATCTTCGAGACATGTCTACCATCAACTCCCTTTGTTCTCTGAGATCTTGCGATAAATTCGACGCGAAAGCTCTGTGTTCGGTTAGACTCTGTAAGACAGAGGAGAGGAGGTTGGTAAGTTCTTTGTCCTGCCGTTGGCTGTTTGACACGCAAGTCTCCCATTGATCTCCCAAAGCTTGCGTCAGATTTTCGACCAGCTCTTTCTGTTGCATTAGAC
Organism: Chamaedrilus cognettii; assembly: GCA_034695025.1. Classification (NCBI taxonomy): domain Eukaryota; kingdom Metazoa; phylum Annelida; class Clitellata; order Enchytraeida; family Enchytraeidae; genus Chamaedrilus; species Chamaedrilus cognettii. The sequence continues at coordinate 10,931 of JAQIWG010003233.1, forward strand.
TTCTCATCAACTCTTTCCGTTCTGTCTGGCCTTGTGAGAGATTTGTCACCAGCTCCTTTTGTTCTTCAAGACTTTGTGACAGACTTATCACCAGATCTTGTTGTTCCGTCTGACCTTGTGAGAGATTTGTCACCAGCTCTTTCTGTTCCGTCTGACCGTGTAAAAGATTTTTCACCAGCTCCTTCTGTTCTGTCTGACCTTGTGAAATATTTTTCACCAGCTCTCTCTGTTCTGTCTGACCTTGCAACAGATATCCCACCAGCTCTTTCTGTTTTGTCTGACCTTGTGAGAGATTTCTCCCCAGCTCTTTCTGTTCTTCCACACTCTGGGACATATCTCTCACCAACTCTTTCTGCTCCGTGTGGCCTTCTGATGCTTTGAATATGAACTCGGCCAGTAGTCTCTCCTGTCTCTGGTCCCACGTAGCGCTACACGTTTCGCAGCAAACTGGCGTCTCACAGGTCCGCCCCCGTCGCTCGTCGGTCGTGGTCTGACCGAACACGACGGTTGAGGAAGCGAGGAGGAACAGGAGGAGAGCGCAGGACGCTGGATCACGGCGCATTGTTTCGTTTTCTTATTGATGGTGTAGATGAGGTTTAAATGATCGGTGTACGTCGGAAAACTAACTTAGATAAACATTACATTAGGAATTATGGACAATCCAATCGGAAAAGATAAGATAATTACACTGTGCACACATATTCCTCTGGCCATGTGCGGCCCCCGTCCAGGCCCGGAAACATAGAATTGGCTTGCAGCCCAGAGCTCCCCGGGCGAGTCGTAAAAGGCGACTAAAGAAGGGGGAGCGGTTTTGTGGCGGCTCTCTTACACAAAACCGGACGGTAATAGTCTTTGATATTCACACACCGTCTTTGAAAAATATTTAAAAACCAAACCCCAGCCATGTGCTGTGCCTCTCGTCATGTGCGATGCAGTATGCCAACATGTGTTCGGACATACATGTTGGGATTCTGTAGAGCACTTGGCTAGAGGCGCAAAGGGTCACACACTGCGGTTTTTGTCACCCAGCTCATAGGAAATAACAACGGTTTAAGAAACTGTCTGCCTCGACGGATATATTATGCAGCTGCTAGCGGAAGCACTGTTTTTTGGTCTTTCGTCTTTTACTAAATTATTTGATTAACTATCTAGTACCAACACGTCGCATCACTCGTGACCAACACGTACTTTTGAGAGTTCTATAGCGCTAGTTACATCAATGTTTCTTGAATAATTTTTACGAGCAATAACCAGTGCTAGAGTTACGGAGAAGCCCTGGGGGTCGGGCCTTCCCTGCTACCAGTGTCATCCCCCCTTGTTGCCGCCCAAAGGGCTAGGGACCCTTTAGCAGCAGACCCCGAAACAGTGTCAAGGGGGATAAGCCCCTCTTGTTCTTTCGGGCGAGTCCTTTTGCTATAATTGTGAAAGTTAAAATCGAAATACAGTGTTAAGAGACCTCTGTAATAATTGTCGACTGAATACCTGAATTTGAGTTCAGTGACTTTTCTTGTACACGGGGTTTTCCGTACAACATAAATCGAAACATTCCGACAGGTCAAGGAATCCTGTATGGCTAAATGTCTAATTAAGTTATCAGAATGCACAAGCGGATGCATACACCGTGATTCAAGAAAAACAAGACACCAAACCGTTCGGTGCCTTGTTAAAAGATTAACACAACTTTGTAACATATTAACAGTTTTCAAAAATTGTTGCACTCGAGAAAGACGACTAAATCTTACCGAAGATGCGCGAGGTAGATAATTTTTAACAGACCATGACCATTTGGCGGCAAGGCTTAGAGTCAGCTGAAACTTCAAAATTGACGCAGATCCCAAGAAAATACCATCAGAATCGGACTGCAGCATCTAAATTGCGCGTGTAAAGAATATTGAAAGTGCATGAACAGGATGGTAAGAACATAACCATTCGGGGATCGTGAATCCTGAATTTAATATTACGGGCATAGCAAACGTGCATCTATCAATCCTGAATTGCACAGTTTTAGAAGTGAGACCGAAGAACAACTGTTAAGAACGGCCTAAAAATAAAGATTGATAACTACTGTCGAAAACGGCATACAAATGTCCGTCAGCAGCCCCCTTCCCCCCCCCCTCTTGCCAATCGGCACGGAACAGAAAGTCTGCGTTAGCACTCCTCCTATAACTTCCGCTCGCTAGTTCGGCACCGAAGGAAAAAAAATTCTGGAAAGGTGTGCAGTTATAAATCTTCAATTGAAAAAATTCCTGCTCTGTACTGAAATGTGCGGCAAAAACAAATCTTTGACCTAGATTGAGGCCTATCAGTGGCGTATATGTGTTACCTCAAGGTGACAACAAAGAAGGGATATGGGCTTGAAGTGCGCTGCTAACATAATACTCGCTTAATGCGCCGGTGACAATTTTGATGTGCGTGTGAAAACGGGTGTGTAGGCTACGGATCATTGACTGCACCTTGGTTGATGTGGGGATCAACAACTTAAAGTGTCCGTACATCTATCGGTCAAAACGAAGGAAGCTTTGTCATTAACGATAGTACTCTGTATGGAAGTTATAGAACTCGTCAAGCCGCCGAGTGCTTGCGGTCGTTTATCTCGGCGCGCAGACTTGACGTTCATGATCGCTTAACGACGAATGCTGCAAGCAGAATTTTTTTTGCTAAAGTGAATGCACACCTTTCGGTCAAAACGAAGGAAGCGGTCAAAACGAAGGAAGTCTTGTCGTTAAGGACAGTACTAAAAGGCCGTAGAGAACTCCTCGAGACGCTGACTGCTTGCGGTCGTTTTGTCATGGCGTGCACACCTTTCAGTCAAAACGAAGGAAGTTTTGTCGATAAGGACTAACTTCGTATAGATTGCTATAGAACTCGTCCAGCCGACCTGACGTCATGATTCTTAACAAAAAGAATGCTGCATGCAGCATCCTTTTTCAAAAAGTCACAGTGACCTTTAGGACGTCGGCTGGCGTTCGTTTGTCCGACAGCCCGCACACGTAGCAGTCCCGCGCCTACTCGGTCAAACGAACGCCACGGTGAACTTCCTATGTTTTGACCGAAAGGTATGCATTCACTTTTAAGGTCACAGTGACCTTAACGACGGCGGCTGACTTTTGTTTGTTTGGCAGGCAGCGCGCACACAGCGCTATCGTCTCCATTCGTTCAAACAAACGCCACGGTAGATCTCGAACATTTTGACCGAAAGGTGTGCGGGCACCATAAACAGAGTTTATTTATGCCGCTGGGATGAATATAACCTAAGCTCGGACTATGATAGGCTGTATCCATTCCAGCGGCCCAGTTTTTGGGATCTCCTGTTTTTTTGTATATGATCAATGCTAATTTTTAGGCTTCAGCACGTATATTCTCAGCAAAAATTATTGAAGCGTGTTAAATGCTGGATAGGTCTGAGCATTCTCTAGAATTTTTATATAATGTCAAAACACTTAATTCTGGAAACCAACGTTGCAAAATATTAATATGTGTAAAAGAAGTTTAGAGCCGTTAGACTGGAATCTTTTTTTCCAAACACGATGTAGGTATATTGAACTATACCGCGACACAAGTGACCCATTCGGCGCGAATAAGGAAGTTAAATCCAATAACTAATGTTAATTACTTAACTTGGCTTGAATTACTACGCAATTTTCGTACTTCCTGGTTACTTCCATGAGAGAAAACAGATAGCAAATTGCTATGTGTAAACTATCAAGCTCGATATATCATTGGATGCACACTGATGTATTGAGGCACTGAAATATGCTGATGTACTGTGTACTGAGGTAGCTTACTTGATGATGTAAATTTTTATTTGAGGACGCTAATAATTATATGAACGCTGAAGTAGGTACAAGACTGCTTATTATGTAAGTCTCTTGCACGCTAACCCATTTTTCCATCGATACTGTAGTAACCTACGTACATCACAGCTCGAGAGACCTGTCAGATCCAGAGTCAGCTGAACTGTAAATGCTAACGTAGATAATATGATGGATCTAGCAGCCATAGTAGCGCTTTAAGAATTAAATGAAGGAGTATTACCCGCATCCCAAAAGCATCTAGCAGTGTACGGCACCCTAGAAGTAACTTGGGTCATGACATAACGTTCCAAAAGTAGACCTGGAAAAAAGTAGCCTACATGTACCTGAAAAAATCGCCGAACCTCGAAGGCATCATTTTGAGAGACTGCCTGAAGAAGTCGGGAGAGTTTAGGTTTGTGCTCTTCAAAGACTGGCCATGTTGATGAACAAAGGAACATCGATAAAGTAAACACCGCCGTTGAAAATGACATCTATGCTACATATCAAGAGAAGTTAGCAAGTAGGTAAGAAACAATTCGACTGCGCGCGTCGGACAATGCCAGGAACGTTCGGCGCGTACACGAAAAATGTGTTGTGGACACCGCGCGTTAATTTTTGTATTGGATATGTAAAAAACTCCCATCCTTCATTATCAAATAGCGTTAAAATCATTTGAATACGTTAAAAAATGAAAAAGTTATTAATTTTTGAAATTAGATACATTTGGTTGCGCACACTGCAATTACAATTTGCAAGCAAGCACGGTGGCCAGAAGATATCATCACATAAAGCATAGGGGCCAAAAATTTCATTTCTTCTGAGCAGGGAGGCAAGGGCTTAATTTTCACAAAGAGCACGGGGAGGGCAAACACTATAGTCCTATGTTAACTTTTCTGAGAGCAGGGGGGCAGAGCCTCCAGCATGGAAGGCCGCCCCCTGCGCCCCTTCTCCCCCCCACTCTCCCACGCTACGGCCCTAAATTCAAGAAGCTGTATTTTCAGAGCGTTAAAAATGTTACGTCATTATGTTGGCTGATGCGGCTAAAATGTTAAACACTTTGAATTTCAATTTATGAATAGGCTACTTGTCAGTAATTAAATGCTAGTGGAAATGCACTACCGGTAGCTTAATAAGCATGGCGAACATTGTGTCATCTAATTGCGGGATTTGGTGGGATTACGCTGTGTATTAATTCTTTTACTCATCAATTTAATTATATAATTTATGTCTTAGAATGTAACTACGGATTTGTCGTGTTTCATATTTTGAAACGAAGCCGGAAACACGCAAATAGCGCCATCCCGTGGTCAAAGCACAGCGACTGAAGTGGCTCGCACAGGAATACGTTCCTGTATTGTGTATTGCATTGTATTGTATTTGCATTTTGTGTCGATCAAATAAGACATAAGTAATAGTTATTGTGTTTGGCTTAATTGATTTACTATTGCAGAATACATTTTGAGTTTACAAAACAACTTAATCAATGTATGTTATCTAAATGATTGTCATTTGCGCATTAAATTCAGTTCAACCGGGTTTGACAAGGATTTCAATCAACTGCAATCTTAAATAAACCGTTGGCCGCTCCGACGTACAGAAGACAGCTGCGTTCATCGAAGTGCAGAGCGTGCACTCCTCTCAACTGATATCCGGGAGTTATGACGTCACCCAGGTGAGTTAGCGTCGGACCGAACACCCGAACTCTGCAATCATCCGCGATGAACACGTAGCCGTGTGCATCCACCGCCAGTGGAACATTGAATCGAACAGGATGAGCTATAGAGTAGCCTGAAAGTCCGCCGCAGAAGTAAATGATGCGTCCAGCTGTGTCCACTACACACACCAGGTGCCGTGTACTGGTCGCACGACTGACCACCAACTGACCACTGGACAGTTCAATAGAATGCTGAAGGTTGTAAAGACTGGTAACAAGTTTGATAGATCTGATCAAGCTGCCAGTCGTTCTATACTCTTCCATTGAATCATAAAAAGTGACGAGCAGATTGAAGGCTCTTGTCAGCGACACACCGCGCGGCTCAATGTTCAGTGGCCACTTGCTGCATCAATCGTTCGACAGATCCACTCGGTGAATGCATTTTAATTTCTGTTCACTGATGTACAAACAGTTGTTCTGCTTGCACGCTGCAAGGTTCCATGGGCACAACATGCCAGGAACGATCACTTGACGAGTTTTATCATAAGTATTCAGATCGTAGACTGACACGTTTCCGCTGCGGTGTATACAAAGAAATAGTTCACTCCCGAGTTGTGCAATACCACAGGCCTGTTTTTCATACTTGATCAAATGTACCTTAGTCTTCGTTGTGAACTCTGCAGCTCTCGCACATAGCACAAATCACAAGAACGTAGGCAAAGCTCAGTGTCGCACGGGCCAGATACGGGTTAAATGGTCAGAGCTTGGCTTATGCTCAGTTAGGCCTACGGCGTATCAATTGCTACCGTTCATAACTTACAGTATGTGATTATTATGCAGGCGAACATTGTCTTTTTTAGTTGAGTGGACTTTCGACTTTAGTGACTTTAGTGACTTCCTTTTTTTGGATTTGGGGGTGCCAATAATATTTAATTATTTTGTTTGACTATTTAATCGGTCTCCAGCGACAAACGGGTTGAGTTTTTGTTCCCACAGTCAGCTAAAAAACATTTCCTTTCGCTAGTAAAATTGTGCGAAGGAAGACGCAGGTATCGTCTCTAAATAATCGGAAGGCCTGTGGAGAATCATTGAAGAACTTTTACATGAATCGTGATAATTTACTAGCAATTCATCTGCTGCGCACTATGTTAGCGCCAAGATGTCAGATTTGCACAAAATATTTGCAGATACATTGTAACGTGCGAGAACGATTTGATACATTGTAACTTGCGAGAACGATTTGAACAAGTTGATGGAAGAAGGTAAGCCATTTTAAATCATTAAACACAAATAACGTCAAAACCAGGAAAAAGTTTTGTTGGAGTAGCATGCCGAAAATGAGGTTTTTGGTAAATTGTACGCCTCATTTGAACCTGGCACTGTCAGGGGTAGCATTACGCGTTTACCTCGACTATTGAGGCGTAGGCCTTGGCGGTATTAAAATCCGGTGGCTTAGTTGACTCTACCTGAATTTATTAGCGAACTGTTTTACAGCCAATAAAATTTATCAAAATCTAGAAAGGCGGACCATGGCGCGGACTAGTCTGTAGAAACTAGCCTGCTACAGTTGTATGACAGAGGCTGTTAGAAAGGTATTGCATTTGACTATATTGGGGAGTGGGGACGGAGAATCCGAATCTGCAATCAGAATTTTTGAAATCGTAGCGTTTTTCTGTAATTCATTTATGTATAATTTATTTCAAAATTTATTTGCAAATTAACTGAGAGGAAATTACAAATGCAACGGTTATATTCGAATTTCTCACATCTTATTGACTTAAAGGTAAAATTTGTCAATATTTTAAGCAATTTAAGCTATGTACAAAAACTTAAAAAAATATATAATGATCAAAACAATGCAGTCACAATACGTCTCAAATCAAGTGTTGTCTGCAGGCAACCAGATTCCATAACGACTAAAGGCTGATGAAAAAATAGCAGACAAA
>JAQIWG010003234.1:0-18323 GCA_034695025.1 Chamaedrilus cognettii
AATGCAAACAAACAGTCGTTCCTACGGCAAGCTATCCACATTCCCCATCGACTGGAAGACGACTACAAATTGTCTGTACCTGTGCCTGCCCTTTTGACATTCGACTCACACTCATGGTGTATTGCATGAACGTGAGTTGAGAACTTGAGATCGATATCCTGATCAAGCTACGGTATTTATAGATTGATTAATCAACATGGTTAATCTAATCAGTCAATCAAACCGCTTTTAGGTCTTGATTGCGTAATGATTCGAGCTTGCTGATTGGCCAGTCTAGGTCTGTAGCTCGATTCGCATCTATCTCAAGTCTCAGCCCGCGTTCATGCATTCCGCCATAAGTATTGAGGACGATGATAATATTACAGAACTCCTTTTCGAGTTCTTCCTTGCCAGCTGGTGACGTCACTTGTATCTACCCCGGTCGTTTAATACGAGCGGCATGGCTCTGATGGCTGCCGGCGACGGAACGCTTTAGTTTTCGGAAATTTTGCGTGGCGAGACCGCCGCTGTCGGCATGGAGCCGGCTTATCCGCCAGCATGGAGCTACCACCGCAATGTGACGATAGCCGGGCTGCCGTACGAGAGGCTCGAGTACCAGTTTCTGTCGAAGAAGCGCAAGCTGACCGTGCACAGGAGGCTCCGGCGCGACGACGGAAGCTTCCGGAGGATTTATTTGCGCAAGACGGTGGAAACGATAACGGAACGAAAGACAGTCAGGAACTACAACAAGGTATTGGGCGAAGTTTTGGTTGTTTTGTGAGAATTTCGGCTGGTTGGCTTGTGTATATTATCGAATATTGTCGACATTGTTCATAGAGACAATCATAGAGAGGGCTTTTGTACTGCAGTCTTTTTTTGTACCGCTATGCGACGACTCTCAGGAATTATTTAAATGTATGCACGGATTGGCGTGCGTTGGCGCTCTGGGTATGTTCCGCTCGGAGCCTGTCACGTCTGTATTTCAAGCCGTTACGTGATAAGGCTATTTGTTTAACTGCATGTTGAATATGCCCCAAATGATAAGGTATGTATGTGTGATTACCTAGCGATAGGAGAACTGTTTCACTCTATATTTGATTGCTACCGTCTCAGGATATACAAGTAAGTTAGCTAGCGGATTGAAATCGCAGCACCGTTTTATACCGCAGCACCGAGAAAAGGACCGGCGTTCACTGTCCTTGGCTTCATTGTTGTGGCACACTTGGAACAAATTGAGCACTAAGCAGCTATAGCGGCTTATGCTTCAGCTTTAAAAATTAGATGGTGTAACAGTTTGAGATTATATGGCTCACGGTAGTTTTATTTAAAGAGAGAATTTAAAGAGAGAGAACAGCAAGGAGAATATGGCTCAAATTTATTGATTTAAAAGAAAACAACGATTCTTTATGATACTGTGCAGGGAGTATTATTTTGCTTTAAAATGAGTTTTCTAAAAAGCTTAAAGGCCTATTTTCCCCCATAAAATTGTCTTTGCACGAGTCGGGGAGCCCTACTTTATACGCTTTGATGACTATGCTCAATAAACTCACTATGTTCAATGAGAAATAAGAACACTATGTTCAATAAAGCTGGAAATTTTCAATAGACTAAGACCTTTTGGATTTTTGGCAGTATCTGGTGTGCACCAGATTGAAGCCTCTGCGTTTCAGGCTTAACACAGGCTTGTCAGTGCGCTGACAAGTTCATGACCCTTTAAATTGCTTGATTACAAATCAATGAGCCATTGAAATCTGGTTCAGAGAAGCATCGAATGCCTCAGTAAAGTGTAGGACACAGATGTGTGTACATGTACATTCAACAATGCTGACCTTACGCCTGCACATTGGTTCACTGATAAAACAAGGTATCATTGATAAGTTGCAGTCAATTTGCATAGATGTACATGTATAGTGGCTCTGCTATGCTATTTTACAGGCTTCAACTAAATCATAAATCGATAAGTCAATAGATCGCTGTAAAGCTGTACTGTATTGTAGGCTACATGCATTTTGTATACAGTAGACTCAGTAGCCAGCCTACTACCGGTATTTGTTTAGTCCATTTAGAATAATATGCGACGTCATTAAAGTATCGTGACGTCATAGATTTCAAGTAAAATAATTAATGTTGTCACTGCACTCAAATTAACGTTATTTCTTGTGGAGATTATTTTTTGGTTTTTTAAATTTAGGAATATATTGAGAGTTTTTTCGAATGGCAGTGAGGGGATTAAATTTCGTTCCTTAGCAAGAATTTTGCTTAGCCGGCGTAAAGGTGCGTCTATAGAATCCACCCTCAGAGACGTCAACGAGGTCAACTTATTACTATTTAATGCAGTTGCATTCTATAGTGTATTTCATAGAGCATTGGAATGCAATGATAATATGATACATAGATTTTATTTAATTGTACGGGAGTAGATACAAATATAAACAAATATATACAAATATATAACAGTGTGCATGTGAAATATTCACAACTAATATATCATCGTCAAAAAACTATTCAGTCAAATAATCATGGAGCACGGCCCGGATTGTCTGTTTGTCAGTATTTTTCAATGATGACCGTGACTCAATACGCTAATAATGCGTTTTGCTTCTTACTTTGTTATATAATTGTAGGCATAGAGCCCTGTGAAAAATTTAAATAATTCGAGGCATCTTTTATCAAGAAGGCTAATGAAGTATCTTCTGGAAGTGGACTAAAATTTGATGGAAGACTATGGAAATAGACATAGGCTTCGCAATATGTAAATTTTATGATTATTTAAGATTGTAAGATTGTGATGAGCGCAAATTTAGTATTATAGAAATGGAATAATTCAGACATAAGATAGAGATAAGACAGAAGATAAGGAAGAATTCATGTAAAAAATCATAAATTCGAGCTTTTATATGGTTGATGTCGTTGTTCTTTATTCCTTGACGTCTGACTGATAGTTTTTCTCCAATTCTTCTGACTGCAGCTAATCAAAATGGATAAAAAAAGGATCTTCATTCAAATTTGAAATTCAGTAATGTAGCCAACCTTTTATTATTGCCTTTAACTTCATTTTCTTTTTTTGATAGCCTATGTTTGTTTTAAACAAATCGATCTATGGTATCGACTGTTCAGCCTGTTCTTTGCCGAAAGAATGCGTGGTTTCGATTTTGTAAATATTGAACTCATCACTTCTGGGCCTGGGCCTAATCGCGCTTGCAAGTTGCAAGAGTAGGCCGACGTCAAGTAATGTATGCAAGTAAGGTGATATATAATTACTATGCATGTCAGCTCCATGACATGGGCGCCAGTTAGCCTGAATTCAGCTGACATAGAGTCCTTGATCAACGTCAAGGATGAGTACCGGTGACATAAGGGCTCTTAATCAGATCATTGATTAGTAAATCTGTAGATGTTAGCGAATCAGAAGCATGAACATACCGCTGCACTGTACGCATTCCTAGCATGAGAACGTTATGAAAGCTGTATATTACTCTCTGTCGATTTCAGGCTGAAATAGCCTATGCGCTTCAAGTGAAAAATGGATAAAATAGAATTGAAGGGCGGTAACTGTGCCGTTGGTATACCTACAAAGTATTCATTCCTTTAATATTAAAAGGCCGCTGACTGTCCGAATTGGTATTTGGATGTGCTATGTAGCATCATTGAACTTCATAAGGCCTTTGATAAAGGCTTTCTTGAATTCGTTCACGCTTGGTGCACAAGCCTTGTCATCACCGTTGTCCACACTCTACATGCGTGGTATACTGTACATGGACCAGCGGCCAACAAAACCTTAAACTAATACTGAGTGAGTCCTCATGATGTGCCAATATCAATGAATCAATTTGAAGTCTATGCAGCAAATCATAAAACGTTACTGTATCGGTATAGACTACAAACTTTAAATTGTACACAACTAAAATCTAGGCGCTTTTATTTTTTGGCATCTATTCAGGTAAATGTTCATATTTTAGCATGCGTATGGACGTTTTCGCCTGTATTGGGGCTGCTGGAGCAAAGTTTTTATGACCGAATGCCCTTCCTGACACCAACCAGAATAGCAATTTATCTGGCACTGTCGGTCGACTTTTGTGTGTCTCTAATACTCTTGCTGAGTGTCCTATAAATCAAATAGTTTCACAGTTGGCAGCGTAGGAATTTGATTCCCTGGATTTGAGATCTCTTGTTCCCATGCTTTAGCTCCACAGTATGTCATTTACATTGCTTCGCTCTGTGAACTCTCATAATATAAGTATTTATAGAATATTCATCATTGACTTGAATTGTAACGCGACAAATCAAAATCAGGGGCTTCCCTTAGGAAGCGATCTTATGAAAATTTTAGTCTTAAGATTGTCTTAAGAGTATCTTAAGAAAATCTTATCTTTTTTATTGGAACTCCAAACTGTCACGCGCTCACCGAATGATGAGGTCACAGCAGTCAGCGAATGGATTTTACTTGTTTTAAATTTAAGTTATGACAAAATTTAAGAAAATCTTAAGAAATGTACCTGAATGAGGCCCCAGAGCACTATTTTGACTTTTTAAGGGTACCGGTACGGTACAAAACAGAAGAGCTTATGAAAAACTTGTAAAAGGCTAAAACTTTGTGTACCGATATTTATTTCAAATTTTCTTAAAGCTGAATTAGTTAATTAATGCGCTTTACCTAGATAATTTAAATTCACAAAAATGGGTACTGACCCTGCCGGCCCTGGGTAACGCTAAACGTTAACTAGCTCCTTAAAAGCTAGAACTTTGTGTATGGCACTTATTTTAAATTCTCTTTACTCTTTAAATAATGATATTACGCTTTAAATAATGATATTACGTAGATAACTTCAATTAGCAAAGAAGAGCATTAACCCTACCGGACACCGGCCCTGGGTTAACGTTCTCTAACCGATCGATGTAGGTGACAGTGAGTATTGTCACACACGCGTCACACCCCTCGTTGGCATAATAGATGCTAAGGAATGTATTCTGGTTTTTACAGTAATTGACACTAATAATCCATTCCATTTCAATGCATGTCGTGTAGTTGTGTAGGCGTCACGTGTAAGGCCTAGGAGAACAGCTGTTCAACCTTAGTGTCTACTGCAATTACTGCCTCCGTGCTGTTATGCAGTGACTTCTGCGGAAGCCAACGTATACATGGCAGAACTTCAAAACTTCATTGCCTTAAGCTCTTGTACACAAGTCAAGTAATGTATTGTAAGAATGATATTATGATGCAAGAGGTGGATTAACCTTTGCCCCTTGAAATAGCCTGCCTAATATTTTTGCCTCAATTTGCTCAATTGCCATTTGTATTAGCTGCAGGCCTTTGGCTTGTTATATGGTTTTCTTCTGAACTGTGCACCGTTGCTAAAGAACTTGTGCCTACTATCAGACTATGCTTTCGAATGCCATATTTCTTGATCGTTTACAATGGATTCATTTATGCGGGAGTATTCTGGGGATATCAGAAAACAAATCTTTTTTTTAACTACGCTGCACAATAAATTGCGTGTTCTAGTCCCCTGCACGCACAGACTATATGCATACCATACTACGTATGTAGCTTATTAAAATAAACCCTGTACAGCCCTGAAGACTGAGCCAAAACATAATACCAAACAGAGTTTATGCTATTCTCCAGATGGCGCCACAAACGGAATGTTGCTGATGAACTTCTACTCCAACGATATTGTGAGCCTGTTGGTTATCAAACTATCCCAGGCTAGTGTATACAGAAATAATACTATGTAATTCAGGGAGCCACAGCGTCGCTCAAATTGGCTCGGTTTTTCTCAGGAGAATATTTCAGGATCTTTCGTAGATCTACTATTAAGGACTAAGGAGTAAATGAAGCAGGTTATTGGAGAAAGTTATTTGAGTACATGCGTGCAGTCGTGCACCTTGCAAACAAGTACTCTAATTTTTAAGGCTTAAAGCAAGTTTTACCAACAATATATATAATAGGATTTGATACCCCAGCAGGTCGTGGAACCCAAGAATAGACCTGCTGCCCAGAGCTCCCCGGGCGAGTCGTAAAAGACGACTAAAGAGGAGGGAGCGGTTCTGTGCTTGGTGAAGCCGAGGCCGAGGCACCGAACCGGACTGTAATGGTCTTCGTTACTACACACGGTTCTTAAAAAACCCAAAACACCACCACCACCACAGGGTTGCACCTTGACACATAGATGTGCCATAATGACAGTTTCGTTAAAGCATCCAGAAATCAGATTTTGCCATCGTGTCCTTTTGCGTGTAGGCTACACGCTGATCGATTCTTTGAAGACTAGGCCATAACTTACTTAGTCTTACATTGAAGTTGGAATTTTTACAAGTTTTGAACTCTGGGAGGTCGATGGTATGAGAGCTTATGATCGGAGTCCGTCGGTATTTCTACTGCACACTACTGTAGTATTTCTACTGTTTGTATTTATAGGTGCATAGATGCTTCTAGTGTCTATGCGCGGAGCATGCTATTTAGTCGTGGTGATCCTCGTACTGTTTGGGGGCGGGGAGATCAGCTAACCTCATTGAAAGAGCGGGGAGAGGATTACCTCTCAACGCTCTGGCCAAATTTTAGAACCCTATGGGAAGAAATGGAACCTTTGTGCAGCTATGTTCAACAGTCGTTCTTGTCTGAATTCTTTGCAGTATCAATCGAATGTGCATGGATTCACTTCTGTCGTGACGATAGTCGATGCACATTCTGGAAGGGTTACGGTACTGCTGGCGTTCAGCGTTAACGTGCGCCTGTCCGTAATAATGTCCTTGCAGACGTCGACCGATGTCTGCAACTGAGATTACATTAGATTGCCTCAGAGGCCCACGGATTACTTTCAGCTATTTTGATGCAACTTGTTAGTAGCCCAGTATATGGGGCCCAATAGTGCGGTACACAATCGCCCTCTGTGTTTCGTATTTTTCTCCGGACAATATTAGTTGCAAGTGGATTATCACAGACAGTGGTGGGGTTTGTGGTTAGATTTAGAAGAAGAATATCTGTTTGCCGCTAATGACATTGGTATTACTATCTTGCTCCTTCTTTAAATTAACCACAAAATGTGATTTTGTGATGTTAATCATATGACAGTTGCCTATCGTTTTTTGGAAGATAAAGGTGTGGAATTGCACGCACAGAACATTTTGAGAAAACTAATCTTTCCCGTGGTGTGATAAACTGAAAGCAATTCAGTAGCAAATGCATTTTAAGTCGCCTAGTACTTCGTTATGTATAATTTTGCACTAGTTATTTTACTAGCATTCTAGATGTCTAACTGATATATTTAACGAAAACGGCACGATACATCTATTATATAATTATATTTATATAATTCTATAGCATTTTGATATCTTATCGATTTTTAAAGGAAGTCGTAAATTTTGCACGGAAAAGTTTGAAGAAAGTAGAATGCTAGTGTTTGACACGAATTTATTTTCTTTATAAACTAGACTCTTTAAATATCCCTTAAAAAGTAAAATGATGCTTGAGCAGACCATTCTAACCTCCACATCTCCAGATGCAACTTTTTTGATCCAGTTGGACATTAACTAGATATGCAGCAGTCTTCTTTTTCAAGCTTGAAAGTGAGAAGGGTTGTGCTGGGGCGACGGAAGAGGGGATGCGGGAGAAAAAGGGGCCCCCCAGCTCTTCTTCATCATTTGCAATGATTTTTTAAATACGCCTTTTTTTTTAGTGCCCTTCTTTTGTAGTAGGCCTGCAATATCACTTCCTGTACTGATTGCAGTTAGCTAGGTTTAATTTTTGTAGAGCTTGCTAGGCACTAGTTTAAATAGGCTTATAACGAAAGCCTATAATGTGCCATTGAAAAATAGTTGCCCACGATGCCCTCAATTTAATTTGGCCGTTCTGGGGGGGGGGAGGGAGTTACCTATTTGTACACGAATCTTTGAGAATTTATGGGGTAAATAGCTGCTACAATTTTTACACTGCGTGCATAGTATCACTGTATCACCTTGAGAACAAAGCCTTTAAAAAAAATCATTTGAAATGGAATTAAGATGAAGTTTGTCGAGAATTATGCTGGCTTTTTGTTATTTGTCACAAGACAGGGTATGGTATCGCAATATGCTACACAACGATATATTGAGCAATAAAAGTTAAGTTTGTACGGGAGTATATTGTCAACAAATTGTATGTCTGACAGCCACATTTATACAAAATTAAATGTAAACCCGTTGGCTGCCGGATGAAAAAAGCAATGGGGTAGAAATTTCGTCTGCAGTATTCCCAAATTCTCTCCCTTAGTGCTATATTCTCAAATTCTCTTGTTTACTGTATAGTAGGACAATTCTCTTAATTTATCTTGCTGCAATGCAATATTCTCTAATTTTCTTGCATGGTGCATTCAGTAGTTTCAGGTTTCAGTCCCTGTTTTCTGAGAAGTCCACCATTGTAAACAATACAAACTTTAGTTTACTTGCCCTTTAACTTGTTGGTGACCCTTTTCTGCAAATGAATTCCTGAAACTTTCTCCTTTGCCAGTGCTCATCCCACCCCCGTACGAGCCGGGCCAGCTAGCGCAGACAAGGACCGACCTCTGTATCTCTCGGGTTACATGATGTGCAAATAAATTTCAGGTCCGAGCCTATCGCCTCGCGGTCTGAGTCAGTCTGCAGTGTTGATAGCGGGTCGATCGTGGTTGGCCCCGCTGCAACCCTCCCGCCCGCAATATGAACTTTTTTCACTGGGGGCACAGTGCCCCCGTAATGTTCAATGTTCATACTCGTATTGTAAAGTTGTGTGGATAAAACTAGGGCCTTTAATTGGTGCACCGCCCTCCGCCCCCTTCACATATTTCACTGTATCTCCATGGATGATCGTGTCAAGTTGTCAGTGTGTGATTTGAGCTAATTTTTTTGCCCGTTGCATTTTATGTAATTAGTGGGTTAACCTCTAGTTCCTCTAACCTCTAAATTCATAATTTATTAATTCTCCTAGGTTAACCTAGACCAGTGCTACTCTAAGTGGTGATCCGCGGACCGGCGCCGGCCCGCAGACCACCCATCGCCGGTCCGCGGCGAGCAGGGAAAAAGCTATCAATTTCTCTCCATTGATATTGATTAAACATAGAAGGCAAAGCATTGGATGCATCATATACCATTCCAAGCCATAAAATTGTGAAGCGTAGTTCTGCAGGAAATCAAAATTCTACCATACATTATGCCTTTAGGTTGTAGTACTTTGATCATTTGATTTTGGGCCGTACACATGTATTGCGATAAGAAGTTGCCGGTCCCGGATAAGGCGAGAATTTTTGGCCGGTCCGTGATACCAAAAAGTTTGAGAAGCACTGACCTAGACGACTTGTCTCGATGTTAATTTTGATCTCGAAAGCATTTCGCATGCTGTTGCTAGTGCGAAGAAGTTAATTTAAGTTTTTCGCTCGTTTCGGGTGAAGTCATAAAGCATAGCCTAATAATAATTTATACTTTTATTTTCTTGAATATCCAATGCTGAGAGGTTTATCAGGTCAAGTGGGATCGTACAGTCTGATTCATGCCTGTGTTTCCTTTAATTTCTCATTTCTAGGGGCAGGTTTCTCCAACACGGATTTAATGGTGGTTCGGGACTTAACCCACCTTTTTTCTTAGGCTAAATCCTGAACCACCATTAAATCGGTGTTGGAGAAACCAGCCCTAGGGGTTCCGAGCAATGTTCTCTGTTTCCCGAGCCCCAACCGATGATATGAAACAGCGCGCGCCTCTGGTTGTTGAGTGTTGCATGGTGTGGGAGGATGTAAGCCAGTGTTGATTGCTGATGCGCCGATATGTTCAGTGTTACTGCTAGTAATCAACCGCGTATCCAGGCTACTAGGCTACTAGCAGCACGGCTTGTTTCCGTGCACCGTTAATTAACCGCATTAGCATTAACGTGTGGAGTAATTAAGTGCAGGTGCTTATGCCCAAGGTGAACATTAGAACTTTTGGGATTGAGTATAATAATGTTGTTTCATAGAAATAGTCATAGGCTGTAGTCATTGGCCGTAGTTATAGGCCGTAGTTATAGGCCGTAGTTATAGGCCGTAGTTATAGGCTGATAGATTGAACGGTAATCTTTTGTTAACAACCAGTGAAGTCAATACAAGTAGAGAATTTCATTATGAACTCATCATCATCAAGAATAGTTTGCGTCGATGATTGACGTTAGAGTGCGGTAATTAAGTAATTAATGCTAATGAAGCGGTGGCAATCGCAGCACTCAACTGGATTATGATGCCTCAACCTGAAAGATTTGAAATACTGCTCCATGGACCGGGGATGCGACTCGCGTCAGCATTTGATTAGCTTTGAGCCAGTAAAGTTTTTTTTGAACGTACCATCGATAGTGTTAAATAGAAGTAAAATTTAAAGTATATTGTGAGATCAGTACGAACGTAACGTGACGGCCTATAATTTGCCACTTAATTATTGCATTCAAGCGAATGTTGCTTCACAAATAGAAAGATATAGACTTATACAATGTTAAACTCGCATACATACATGGCCCGCAGTATCTACTACATTATAATGACTACATTATAATAATGATTCAACCCACTGTAATACATGCTCACGTAATGTTTAGAAATGCATGCGTATTCTGTGGCCTACTGAATTCCTGGTTTAATATTTCTGATGAGCTAAAGTCGTCTGCTTATGCTAGTTCTGCACTAATCATAAGATCAAATTTGTTAAAAATTTATTATGATGACCAGTTCGACCTTAATTTATGTTACCTAGACTCCAGGACCTGTTGATCTAATTCAAATTGCCTAGTATGTTCGCCGATGTTGCTCTAAAAAATCTCATTCTAAGGCTGATATCGGTAGCTGTAAGCACTATCGAGCCGATGTATTTCGACGTATTTCCTATCTTTAGGTAGCAAAATAATATTTCTTTTCCTATATAGACTACTCGATTTTTATCAAGTCGATTTGAGAGCCAACAGGCCGCGAGCAAGAATGTTTGCTCCGTGTGGGCCTGGGCATGTTTCTGACCCGGATTGAGCTCAATGAAATTTCATGGATGGCTGATACTGGTGTGTGAGTCTTTGCGTTTGGAGTCAGCCTTTGTTATTGGACTTCATTATCCCAGGTGTGAAATACTCTAAGGAATATTTATATAGGTAAATACCTTGAGGTTTGGTGCACAAATTTGATAAGGTATAGATCCCTGTTGCTTTGCAATGAGTTAAACATCAATCATTCCGGCCACAGCTGCTTTAGCGCGCAGCTATTGTTGCTTAGCCTTAACCTCCGCATGGTATTCTTTTACAAAAACAGCTAATAATAAATCAAATAATTTCTGACCAATATGAATAAATGTAGCCTAATTCTAGCACTTGATTGTTTTAAAGTCAAGTAAATTAAACGGCAGAACGGTACCGTATTTATTTAATTTGATTTGAAATTTTATTCTCACTTATTTGTAATTCTCAATAAGAGTAGCGTAAGCTAGAAAACGTTATGTTGGCCTGTGGACATCCTTGCTCTACTCTGGAGACTTTGTTGGCGAATTCTTTTGATTCAAGGCATCATTTTAATTTATATACAACTTTCAGCAGACAGCAGATGCACTTACAAACACAACGAGCACTCTTTATGCATTTTTCTACTTCTCTGCCAGTGCTGTAAATTTTAGCATTTTTGCAGCCTCAAGTTTATGCATCCTGGCATGCCCAAAAGACGTATGTACGTTATAATGCTGCACTTGATCACTTTTCATTGCATCATCGGGTAGTGAATTGCCTTTAAGTGAATATTAAATTTGAATATAGATAATTTTAAACCGATTGGTCCCCGATGGATGAAAAATTGACAAACAGAGGTAATTTAAATTGCTGTTTAAATGGTAGTGTAGCGTTTTAATAAAACTTGCTGAAGGTTAGCAATTTTAGGCATTAATTCCTATCTGGAAGCGCTCTATCCTGAATGCTACTGACAAGCCTTTCTATATTAATAATAACAGAAATGCAACACTAAGTGTAAAAAAACATGCTGCCTATATTTTTCGCAGTACTTATGAAACTATTTTATTATCATTGCTAATGGTTTATGAATACCAGTAAGAAATTTAATCGTAAAAAATGTTTAAAGATTTGGTCGCAATTTTTTTTTTTTGTATTGCATGAATAATATTTATTATATTGTAATCTATAGTGGTTACTGAATATATTACTCATATGATTGGCACTAAATAATTAGCATCGGTATGTCAAATTTAGTAAGCGCCTGCATCATAGCTTGATAGAGCTTGACATAGCTTGATAGAGAAGGCTGCGTTATCGAGCCTAAAAACCTATCACAAACTCCTTCCGGTTTGCCATGAAACAGTAAGTGCCATTTCACAGTAGCAAGTTCCACCGTTTTCGATAACTAAACTACATTGGCAATGTGGCTAGAACTTGGAAGCTGGATAAGCGTGTGCGAATGAGTCTAAAGCGATGTCTAGCCCACGTTGCTATTGTAATCCCGTGGAGTGTTGCTTAACGTCGACAGTTTTTTGCCGACCTCTCTTTGTTACAAATGATTTTCTGCATGAGCGAGTTTTGGTCATGGGTGTCGGCAGTCCTTAAATTTTGAGAAGAAGGTGTCAAATTTCACTCAAGTTCTCAATGCAAAGTTAAAAACTTCTAAAAATTGATGGGCAATGGGCCCAATTGTCCAAAATTGTCCAGTGGCCCAAAAATCTCCCCGTATTTTTTGAATGCTGGGAATGATTGGTGGGGTGGGAAAAACAGTCTCCTATTCTCCATATTTCGTGTCTATGGTGGCGGTTACGAAATAAAGTACGATTTTTTCTCTCGTTTGCTAGCTGATAGCACCAATGGCTTGAGGAGATTAGCTCTGGCTATCACGTTCATTTTCTCAAATTGCAAGTTTGGCAGGCGACTTCTGAGCAGTCAACGTTTTGATGTGGAAAGGTGGGTGGCATTTCTACTTCGCTAATCCTCTTATCTGCGCGGCAGTATATAGGCTAGCCTGTAGTGTAGAGGCATACAGGCCTGTTCAATTCCTAGGACTCCTGTTCCCTTTTGGGCTGAATTGAACAGATATTCGATATGAATGTGAATTCTCAAGCTGTTACCAAACACTGTAGCGTAGGCCTACAATTTTCAGTGACCATGATTCAGGCTTTTCAAAAGAATAATCTGATGACTTCAGCTAGGACTTCATCAGAAGAATATAGAACTAAGTTTATAGCGGAAGAAAACTCTGAGTAGATTTATTCATATCAGTGATAAAGCCTACCGCTGGAAAATGCACTCAGAGCTCTACTATAAGTTGATCAGACCTGATCTTTGATTCCTTTTACTCGCTTTGGAATATGAACACCCAATGGAATATGACTGATTGAATGATTCAACTGGAATCTTATAGATCCTTCTAGAACGCTAGTATTTACTTCTTCTCGTCTGAGCTCTGGAGCTTCCTGCAGCATGTTGTGCGGTTGCGCCAAAAAGCGCAAGAAGCCGACGGAGGAGTTGGAACACAAGCCTGGCACCACTCCGATACTGCGCCGAGCCGCTCACAAGCCTGCTGAGGAGCCGGAGCAGAAGCCGGGCGCCGCTACTCCGATACTCCGGCGAGCCGGTCCCGATAAGCCACCTCCGCCGCAGAGCATCTCCAGCACGGAATCCAAGCGGAAGGTGTACTTCGCCGACGATTCCTCATCCCGGGGGGAATCTCCGGATTTCAGTCAAACGTCGAACGCCGCGTCGGACGAAAGTGTCTGGTTAAGAACTGACGCGCAGTTTGGGTCGGTAAAGCTTCGACAGAAGTCCAACTCGATGGCGAACTTTCTATCGACGCCTGGTTTTGGGGTCGACCCGGAGGGATCGTCGGATCGCGTTTTGCGACTCCAGCGCTCGGTGGAAACTTGTAGACGTGGCTTACCGCCGGGCGAGGGGCATGGCTTGTCCCCTGCAGGCGTGGGACGTGGTTTGTTGCTCCCAGGCGGGACGGCTGCGAGCAAGGGTGTTGTTGATGGAGACCCGCTGAGCTGGTGTAGGCCGTGGCGCATGGGCGCAGAACAGGTAATGCATGCTGGGCTCGAGCGCAACTAAGCGCAGCGTAGTTTTATACCCCTGCAGGCCGGGGAACAAAGAATTGGCCTGCAGCCCAGAGTTCCCCGGGCTTGTCGTAAAAGGCGACTAAAGAAAAGGGGGAGCGGTTGTATGTCGGCTCTCTTGCACAGCACCGGACTGTATATAGCCCTAGTGTGCTACACACGATCCCTAAAATATAAAAAACTGAAACAAAGCAGCGTAGTTGGTGCTGCTAGGCTGCGACCCCCTGCAAGCCGAGAAACAGAATTGGATTGCAGCTCAGAGCTTCCCGAGCGAATCATAAAAGGCGACTAAAGAAGGGAGGGCGGTTCTGTGCAGGCTCTCTTGCACAGAACCGGACTGTTATGGTCTTTGTCACACTGTCCTTAAACTAATAATACCCCTCCATGCTACGCTACTAGGCCATTTTAGCATTTGTTGTCGAATGTATTCTAAACATAGCCAAATCCTAACCGTATTCTAAACCTGAGAATGATTTATCAATTGTATCCTAACCCTAACCATATCCCTAATCTAGCCATAGGACAACAAACTTAATGAAGGCAGGGAAGAGCTAAAAATAGCAGCGGCCGTGACTGCTGCGTGTAGGCTAGTGCGCCAACTGCGCTGCGGGTACCTATAAGCTCGCTTCCAGGCCTGATGTTTGCTCTGGTTGGATCAGCGTTGATTTTGTTCCAGGCTCTTTGGTGTGAGGGAGTGGGTATCTGGGTATTGAAGCACATTGACAGAAGAGTGCTATAAATACATCTACTGGGGAAAAAGACATGATATAATATTTTGTGCGCAAGCATGTGGATGTGAAAAATATACTATCAAGTACAAATAATTTTGAAGACAAATTGTAGCTACCATTTGAAATCTGTACAAATTTTTCTATCAATTAACATCTATGGTGCTGTTATAGCAAATTGCATAATCAGTTATTCTTTTGAAAGTTATAGTAAAATGGCGTCAAATCTGTAATGAAACTAGAGGTACTGTTTAGATATAAAATGTAGTTTAAATTTTTTTTTAATGGAGTTTGTTGACTCTGTTCCTGTTTTGCTATCACTTCACTTGCGTGGGAGTTTGCATGGGACTCTTAACTCGCTTGACCGATTGCGATAAACTTTGCACACACATTAAGTCCTTTGATCCCCATGATAGTTTTAACTCTAAGCCAATGCAAATCTTTCTTTTTGTTATTTAGTTAGTTGTTATGGGATTGGATAATGAATTATCTAATGCGATTTACAGTCAGTGGATTGATAAAGAAAACTATCTATCGATTCATGAAATACTTGCCATTCCGTTGTATAATGTTATGAAAGAAATGCTATTTCTGTCTCTTCTGCTCAGTTAGTGGGGTATTGTAGGTTAGTAACTAATTATTGTTTCGAGGTTATGGGTTGGAATTTGCCAAGCTTGTTTTGTTGAAATGGCTGGATAAATCAGAATTAAGTGTGTTTCATGTTTCCTTTATAGAGTTTAGAGCTACAATTCTATTTCACCTGGGCCTACATGTATATATACTAAGTGGAATGCAGAGCGATCGGGTGCAAGGCTTTAACTCATCTGTTCCTAGAAAATAAGATCGCATCACGGTAGCAATCAGTGGGAACAACTGGAAAATAGCTTTTGCTCTGAGTCCTATGCATTTAGTACAGGGAAAAAGTATGTTTACAACTAAGAAGGATCAGAGATCACACTTCTTCAATCGTTGATGCAATGAAAGAAGAGCTTTGCATCCACATCGCATTATATATGAGAATGCTGTGTCGATTCCATATAGCTGCACTCGTGCAATTATCCTATCCCCTTTATTTAGAATGTGAAATGTTGATGTATGTTAAACTGTTAAGTACAATTCGTATGATTAGGCTCAAAATTAATGACCAATAAATGATCATTTGATCGGACACATCTATGTAACATAGTTTGTGTAAATCGAAAATCTAACTTTTCTGGTACACATTTTAGAACAGCCATTTGTGGCTTCGTTGTAAGAAAGAATTACAACCCTGCTCTCCTCTATGACACCTTGATGAAAAAATACTGTCTCGGGGGACCAATCATAGAAATGTGAAATTCCTTTCAAGGAGGGATTGTAGGGGACTTTGTTGATATGCTTTGTAGTAGGCCCATAGCAATTTTTTAACGTTTATTTTCTTAGATATTTACCTAGTATTGATTGTCAGCTGCCGATTATAATCGTATGATAGTGAACTTTGCAAAACGAATTCCTCTGCCATTGGATTCCTAGGAGTATATTTTCTCCCAACTTGTTGTGCTAATTATGCAATAGGCTGTAGTAGATTGCTATGCGGTAGCTTTGAACACGGTATCAGTGTCTTGTAAGTTGCAGGACTAGGATACTTACTACCTGGCTAAATTATCGCTTGGAAATATGACTTACTGCTCTTTCCTGTATTGCCATGCTTTATGAGTCTGGCCTGAATTAGGAACAAAGGCAACGAGCTGCAGTATTTACTCCAGAAGTAAATAAGTACACGGTAGATGTTATCATTTCTGCCAAATCCAAGTGTAGCTCGGATGTTTGTCCGGTGCTGTTCTGATGTCTAAAGAACATTTGCAGCGGTTCACTGCTGGCGCTATTCAATAATTTCCAGCGGTGTTTAGTTACAGCTCCACGGGTACACCAGGTCTATCTCAAAATGTGTCATAATTGGCCTGCATCAGTTGAGTTTCCACAGACGTCGGTAGGGTGAAATGTAACGGCTCTTTAAATGAAAGCTTCCAAGTTATGAATATGAAGACTGAAGTATGTTACTTTGTAAGTGTATTGGCTCTGTATGCTAAATTAAAACGCCAGTGCTGTAATATGAATGTAAGGTCTGAAATTCTGGATTATGAAAGATTTAAATTGTTATAACTAATTTTAACTAAAAATATATCAAATTTATTATTTGCAGCCTTGTTCCTGTGTTATTTACAAATCCAACAAATTCTCTTTCGTTCAATGTATTTTAGGCCTTCCAGGCTTCAACGGTTGACTCTTTGTCATCTAGGTATAGCCTATTGCAACAATGGAAAGGTAGACTATAACGGTAGGTTAAAGTGGTCTAATGAAATTAGTCGTAGTAGTGGGAGTACCGTTGTACTATAGTAGAGTAGTAGTAACTGTAATACTCTATGGAACTATTTGCTGCAGAAAATCCATGAACTTGAAATCTCTTGCCTCTTGCAAGGAGGCAATCAAAAATTAACAGTTCTTTTTGAGAGGTCTGTAACTTTTCGGATTGTTTTGACTAACTTTGGATTGTAGGCAATCTTCTCTGCAAGGCTTGCGGGTAATTATAATTATTGTGACTACAACTACTGCTTCTGTTACGATATTAAGCCACCATAATGAGATAATAAGCCACCATAATGAGATAATAAGACAATGCGGTGTGTGTGGGTGTGTAGATATCGGACGTGTCGGTGTCGGGCTCGGTTCTCTCGGCTCGCGACGCGCTGCTGCACTGGAGCCGGCGCACCGTGTCCGGCTACACCGATGTGCACATACGCGACTTCACGCGGTCGTGGACGGACGGACGCGCCTTCCTAGCAATCATCCACAGAAACAGGTAGCGACCGGTGTATGGGCGATGGTGTATTTATGTATGAGTTTCACATATTTCTGAGTTTCTTAGTGGTCATGGTGCCGTGAATATGATAACTTTAGGTTTACTGTAGGAAAATATATAACGCGCCTTCCTATTGATGATCCTCAGAAACAGCTAGCGACGGAGGCATCTATAGAGTTCCAGATATTTTAAAATTTCTTAATCGTCATGGAGCTGCACGATTATATTTTGTTTGTAATTACATTTAGTTTACTGCAGGAAAATATATAATGTGCCCTTCTAGCTATCATCCTCAGAAGCTGGCATGCGACGGGCTTGTATGGTGTATAAGATAGTTGAGAGTTTTTTGTAGTCATAGAGTTGAGATTATTTTTTGTTTTCTGTGAGAAAAGATGTTATTTAATGCCAGGCAATTCACAGAAAGGTATAGGCTTTCTAACCTTCCTATTTATTCTGACAGCTTGAATTTATATTTTATTAAGTTCTTCCGTTCACTTCTTCTATTCGGCTCCTGCAGTTTTATATCTTTGATTCTTTTATTATTCTGCTTATTTGTTTTATTGGGTTACATACTTGACTGCGAAGTGGTTAACAGCGACGCAGTTGACAGCGCATATGCGCGAAGTGAATAAGCGCTAAATGAACGAGAGCGAAATGAATTGCCGCGAAGCCTATTAACCGCGATGGTAATTGCAGCGAAGTGAATAAAAGCGAAATGAATTGCC
>JAQIWG010003235.1:0-18323 GCA_034695025.1 Chamaedrilus cognettii
GGAATTTTTACCGAACAATTTAATAACAGCAATGGCAATTACACAAAACTATCAATTTATCAAAGAGCACAACATCTGAATGAACTTGTTTACAATAATTATTGTTATTTTTAGCTGGTCCCTCAGCGTATCACGCTAGTCATGATACCCCAGCCTCCAGGACGTGGACCTAGACCAGCGGCGGAGGCCCCCCTGCCTACCCAATCACTTTTAGATAGGGGTAGATAGGGAGTCACAAAACGTAATTTTGTTTCACGACTCCCGCCTACCTACTTACCCCCTACCTACCTACTCCTACCCCTACCTACCCCTACCCCTACCCACCTACTTATCTCCTACAACTATACTCCGCCCAAAAAACGAACGAACGAACGAACGAACGAACGAACGAACAAATGACGCACAAAGTACACAGCATAGTTCTACGAGAACAGACGACACAATAACTGTAGGCCTACCAGCTGTAGGCGTCAACACTTCTCAAACTCACCTACACAGCATAACGAGCTCACATAATAACCGACGAACGTTAACAAAAAGTCAAAGTCACAGGTCTGTAACTGAACGCAAAGCGCAGCGCAAACAACACAAACTCTTGTCATATATCAACGTTAAACGCAGCGCAAGACAACACAAAAGTCGATCATATATTACAGCAGCCGCATGCTGCACGTTAAACTGTACTTGTAACACACAAAAAGACAAGCAAACTGAGAAGAAAAAACCTCATTGGGCTGTAGGCTTGACCCTACACTCATACTGCATACTACATGCATGTACATGCATGGCTACAGGCTACACATAGCCCATAGCAGCTGTAGCGTGGCTCTTCTGATTCCTTGAAACCTGTTCCTGCACAGGCCTATGACTAGGCCTCACTCTGCAAAGCTGCAGAGTGAAAGAAACAACGAAAAGCACAAGCAGGCATTTACATTTACAGTTAAAATGCAGTTACATTATAGGTAGGCCGTTAGGCCCAAGTAATATCACTTGGAAAAACGCAGCGCAAACAATACACGACTCTATATCACACAAGTATATACATGTTGCAGCCGCATGCTGCACTGCACGCTACACCGCACGTGTGGCGCACACAAAACAAGCCAGGAACAGAAATGAAAAACAGTTGGACTGACTGCACATGTAGGTCAGACCCTACACAGTACATGCTACATGCATGTACACATGTAGGCTACATGTCGTAGCCTGCAGCTGTAGCTTGACTTCTTTGATTCCTTGAAGCCTGCTCCAGTAGGCCTAACTAGGCCTCAACCTACAAAGCTGTAGAATGAATCAAAACAAAGAACAGCAAAGCAAGCATTTTCATATAATATTCAAAGCCTACTACATGCACAGTATAGACACTAAGTAGGAAAATTAGCCTACAACACTAAACAGACCGCACGCAGACAACACTGGAGCAATGACAGTGAACAAGTTGAAAAGGATCGACTTAGGCGCGTCCGACAAACTTGCTCAGTCTGCAGGCTCGCTGACCGCCCCCCGCTCAAATCTGCAACCGAACGCATCAAAACAGGCGTGAACTTCGGTCTGCAAAAAAACAAGTCTCAAAAATGTGATTTTTGAAAGTTCAGTGTGCGCGCCTCACATGAACTACATGCGGTTACGGTATACGGTTAGATCACTAGTATTATAGACACTGAAATGTTTAGTTAAATAACTGAACCCGGAATGTGTCCAGATCTAGGCCTACTTCAAAAAAATCGTCAACAATGGCTAGGCCACTTTAATTTAGCCTGACTGAGTAATTTCACCTAAAGTCTGACTTTAGGTATCATACCTGCAATAGAAAACACGGAGACGTACCGAGCAGTGACGGTGAAGAAGCTGAGCAGAATCCACTTGAACGCTTCACGGTCAAACTCCCGGTCACTCGGTAACCGGACGTCACAGAAAATAAAAATAATAAAATCCCACCCTTCCCCCCAAGGCGAAGCCTATGCTTATGAATTAGCTTTCGTTGCTATCCGCATAGAGTTGGTGCGATTCCTGCCAAATGACAGACAGCCGCCCGACCATCCTGCCAGTAACAGACATAGTCGGTACCATACACGGCTAGCTGAAAGATAGTTATAAACGCAGACCCTATTTTTCGTAAAATCGATTTGACGGGATCCCACGACCCGTCCGCTTCGCTGTTGTACGTCGAATGATGCCGAGCCGAGTCAAGCCCTGCGGTCCTCGCGTGCCGCCGCGCGTCAATCCCCTGTGTCTAGAGGCTAGACTGTCTGTGCGCTATGACCAGCTGCGGTTGTCGACTAACAGAGTGCGCCTCAGGCACAGCGCATGCCACAGTAGCCTATAGTCGCCCTGCGGTCTACAGGTAGTGTAGGTTATGTAAGAGGATTGGCAGCAGTGCATTCATCTATAGCTTAAATATCAGGGTTATGCTTATATTGGTATTCACCATTGCGAGTTAACCTCGAGTTGGTCAATCGGCGAGTTGAGAGTGACCGTTGTCAATCTCCTATGCCTAGCGTGACGTCACTCAATCCGCCGATTGAACCAACTCGAGGTTAACTCGCGATGGTGAATACCAATATTAGTCTTCACCACGCAACGTACAAGTTTTTGGACTTCAGGACATAAGAGGTGGATGAGGGGGTAAGAGGAGGGTAAGAGGAAGGACGGGATTTTGAGGTTAAATGGTTTCCTGATTTAGTGCAACGTCGTTATTAAAAATTAATAATAGTTTTGTTCCTGTGCAACGTTTTTATATTTTGTCAACATCGCAGAGGACGCTTGCAGGCCTAAATACTATAATTTTGTGATCTTAAAATAGAAAGAAAAGTGATGTAAAATATTCAATGGTGCACATTTCTGGACTTCCGGTTAGTTAAAGTTGTTGACTTCCGGGTAAAATTTCTGATACGGCGTGTATATTCTCTCGGGTTGGGGGAAAATATTCTGGTTTTCGCTTCAAATTCCAGTTATTCCTTTTTGTAAAGCGTCTCCTATGTTCAATTCAGGCGTAGACTGAATATAGCTAACTTATCTAGCGTTGGCGTGGCGTTACGTTGTCAAATATATCTTTTTTACATTAGGCCTTTTTTACATTGTTTTACAGTCAGGCCTGGTGCGAGCCTTTTGCCGTGGCGGAAAACTTTTACAGTTAACAGTTAACCAAAAGTGGTCCCTGAACGCGTTGTGAGGCGGGGCGTTGTTTGAGAAGGCGGGATGCACAAGGGAAGTGAGAAGGGCGAGGGTGAGGGGTCGAGGGCGCGCATCCTCGAGGCGATCGGTCAGCTGCGAAAGCGGAAGGCTCGCCCGGATGTCGAGCGCATCGCGCAGTTCATCGCCAGGCGGCACGGGGTCAAGGCCGACGTCGTCAAGGTCGAATTGGAAAGACTCG
The DNA here is from genome assembly GCA_034695025.1 of Chamaedrilus cognettii. Classification (NCBI taxonomy): domain Eukaryota; kingdom Metazoa; phylum Annelida; class Clitellata; order Enchytraeida; family Enchytraeidae; genus Chamaedrilus; species Chamaedrilus cognettii. The sequence goes on from JAQIWG010003235.1 coordinate 3,374, forward strand.
TCGAGGACAAGGTTGTCGTGAAGGTAACATTCATTTGATGTTAGTTACTTTCTAGCTTTCTAGTTGGCCAACGCAGTGAATCCTATTTCCTATGATTTTTTTTCTGCTTTTATTATAAATTTATTGCACAAGATTTGTGACATAACTTTCCATTAGTTGGAAAAGTTGAGGTTGATGCTCTACACCACCTTGGGAACTATGCTGTATGATGAATATAATGATTAGTGCTGTAATTTTTTGCTTTGGTCTCAATCGTTACAGGTTGACTGCAAGGGTAGCACGAGCTACCGAACTGCCAAGGCCCCTAAGCGGGGGGTCGTTGCCTCTCCTGATCACTCTAGTTCCTCTGACACTCGCACCATTGAAAACCCCGATCAATCGGTTGCTCCGAAGAGTAAATCACATCGAGCAGCGCAATTGGACACAAAAAAAAATGCTCACTCGACCACCGATCCAAAGTGTGAAACAGAAACCGCATCCGCAGCAGTGGTTCCTCCCACCGGGGGTGACGGGGAATCTACCGAGGGGTCGAGCGGGGATGGGGAAGAGGGAGGGGAGACCGGCAGTGAGGAATCGACGCAGCGAATTGAGTCCTGGCTCATACACAAGCCGGCTTCAGCTGCGACAAAAATGTCCGTGGCTAAATCAATCGACGCCAAGTCGACAGCTGCCGAAGTGCCGACGTTAGACGCAGTGGCAGGCACCATTGCAATCGGGGCAAACAGTTCTGTGTCGGAGGGGGTTCCAGTAGATGGGACTGTTTCCAGGGGAAAAGGCGTGGAAGAGAAAGGGAAAGAGAAAGGGATTGTGGGAGGGGGGGCGACCGGTGAAGCGGGGTTGACAACAGCGAAGGCCGGAGCAGTGGGGATAACAAGTAAAAGGGGGCGACAGCTCGTGGGCAGCAAGAGAAAGGTTACTGAACTTGTTTTATAGTACCCGCAGTCATTTCACTTTTTGCAACTGGAATTCAGATGCAATAATGGTACATGTGCAATACTGCTAATCAGTACATAATTTAAGGGTGTACTCCAACCAATTTGTGGAGACCATAGACTGAAATGTGGAGTCACGACCCCGGGGTGGATGAGGGGAGAGTGGCGGGAGGAGAAGAAGCAGAAGACGGTAACAGGTGTGACTTCTGCCAACTGGGGGCGGAAAAAAGCAAATTCGGGAATCCGGAGTCCATAGAGCAAAAATGTGTAGTGCATTTAGGAAAAAGTAAGTAAATAATGGTACGGTAAAGATTATATGAATGACTGTTAGGTTAAAGGGTATAGTCAGAGCAATATGTGATGACCATGGAGTTGCACATGTGGAGTTGACATGGGAAAAATGTACAGTATGTATGTGTGATGATGTGGTGTAATGGTAACAAACCATGTTTTTCAACAGAAGACAAAGAAGTCGCACGGACCGGAGTTTGAGTCCGGTTCCCTCGTCAAGCGACCCCGTCACGACCCCGGGGTGGATGAAGGGAGAGTGGCGGGAGGGGAAGAAGCAGAGGGGGGTATCACGTGTGACTTCTGTCAACTGGGGGCGGAAAAAAACAAACTCGGGAACTTGGAGGAACTTTTGTGTTGCAAGGACTGCGAGGCCCGGGGTACTGTTACTCTGGTGACAACTCTAACTCTTGTCGTAACTCCTTTGTTCGCCTTGTTGTAAGGCCTCTACTCACGCGCCATACAAGCATATTTTGATGTTATCTTTTAATGCTTGTATATAGGCTCATGTATTTAGCGAGGCGCTGTGGTCAAGGCGTTGGACAGAGAGTCCAGTGACCTGGGTTTGAGTCCTGGCACTGCAGCAATGAAACCATGCGTTGCATTCCCTTCAGCAAGGCTGTAAAATACAACCGTTGCTTGTGCTTAACTGATAATCATCATTCAGAATGAATTTTTGTTCTGGTTTGCAGCATGAATGGCATCTGGCCGTAAGAATCCAGCCGCAATATAAACGTCTAACCTGTGTTAAGATGGACACAGTGTTACAGGCTTGTCTGTGGCGCAGTAGAATGAACATAAAACAATTGTTCCTAGGATGGATTTAACGTTACATTATTATTCTGATCCCCTACAGGCTAGGAAAACAGGAGAACAGGTGAATAGGCCTGCAGCCCAGAGCTCCCCAGATGAGTCGTATATGACGACTGAAGAATGGGGAGCGATTCTTTGTACGGCCCCGAGGCACTGAATTTAATCAGTGCCCAAGGCACCGAATCGGACTGTAATATAATCTTTGTGACTACAACTTTGCGACTTCACTGCAACTTTGCGACTTCACTGCGACTTTGTGACTGTACTGCGACTTTGAGACTTAACCCCAGCAAGCCGAGGAACAAAGAATTAGTCTTTCTCTGCTACTACACACTTTCTCTGCTACTACACACTTTCTCTGCTACTACACACTTTCTCTGCTACTACACACTGTCCTTAAATTTCAAAATCCCATGAAACATAATTATTGTAGTTAATTTATTATTCAGAGAGAATTGATCCAGAAAGGGCTGTCATTAGCGATCTCAACGGAATAAAAAATATCTATCCGTGTGGAAGCATAGATATGTACCAGCATCGACTTAGAAAACAGGGGCTTCATTCAGGAAGCGATCTTATGACAATCTTAGTCCTAAGATTGTCTTAAGAGAATCTTAGAAATTTTCTATATTTTTTATTGAAAACTCTGCATTGTCGCGCGCGAACTGAATGATGACGTCACGGTGGTCGTTGAATGTATTTATTTGTTTTAAATTTCGGTTAGGATAAATTTAAGATAATCTTACGAAATGTACGTGAATGAGGCCCCAGGTCATTAAATTGTATAGATCGTTATTGATATTTTTTCCTTTATGCAGTGCTTTGCTGGTCTGTGTCAGCGCCAAAACAGTGAGAAAGAAACAAATAACTTTCATCAGTATCTCTTCTTCTTTCTCCAATGTTTTATGTTACGATTATGCTTCATTTGTAATTTGTAATGGGGTCGTATTGCGCGGCCTGTTGTACTACAGCCCTGTGTACAGTGTTATTGTGAGCTGCGCGGTCTGTTTTAGCGCACCCGTCGTGCATGGAGTACACTGAGGGGCTGGCGCGCAGAGCGGCGCGCTCGCCCTGGCAGTGCATGGACTGCAAGACCTGCCGCGTCTGCGACGACTCCGGCAATGCCGTCTGTTGCTGCTTATTCTTCTTTGCATACTTTATATTGAATTTAATTTGGTTAAAAATTAAATGTTTGTTGTAAATGATGAATTAGCTTAGGTTGCTTTGCATCAACACCTGTTGAGGTGGAGCTGCAGCACTGACCAATCAACACACGTGAATCACAGTTAGATCTTGATTTTGTGATGATTTAAGTGTGCTGATTGGTCACCACTGATGAGTCTATGACTCCATCTGGATCTAGACTTCCGCGCCTCGTTATGCCATCCAGCATTGATGTCGCTGGGATTCAAGCGTTAGTTTTTTCTGTGTGTGTGCGTCAGGATGCGATGCTCTTCTGCGATGCGTGTGACAAGGGCTATCACATGAACTGTCACACTCCGCCCATCAGCGTCAAGCCCAGGGGTGAGTTTTTGTATTGTGGTGCTATGTTTTTGAGGATTTAGGAACTGTGTGTAGTACTCGTAACAGAGACTATTACTGTCCAGTTAGTGTCTCGGGGTCTAAGAACCGCTTGCCCCTCTTTAATCGCCCGGGGAGCATGAGCTGCAAACCAATTCTTTGTTTCCCGAGTTGCAGGGGTGTAGTGCTATGCTAGTGGACCACCTGTTTATGAGTGGTTAGTTTATGTTTCAAGTGAGGCTGATTTTTATTTGAGAGCTATTTAAAATTGTGAAGATGACTGATCTGGTGTAAAAAAATCAGATGACTAATGGGAGGCATAAGGATGATCGTTTGCTTTTGGCTATGAGTTTTTGTCACTTTATTGGTACTGAAGAATACTCATACCGTTTGTCCTTTCTTTCATTTGTTCACTCTAAGGCCCATGCACACCATTTCGAGTTAACTGTGAGTAAGCTTTATCGGCTGATTTCTCTGCTAGAAAACTGACTTTGTCAAACCCTTGTGCCTAGCTTGACGTTGCTATTTCTTAGCAGATAATTGGACGATTTAACCAACTCAGAGTTTGCACTCACATTCGCAAGTACGGTATGGGCCTAGTTGCCCTTCAACATGCTATTTATTGTTCTCCAATTATCGCTCTCTGGCGCCCTCTTGCAGGCAAGTGGGTCTGCTGCCAGTGCACACTCGAACTGGGAGGGAACGGCATCGACAGATTCGACGAACTGAAGCTCGATGCCGAGATTGATCTCAATAAAAACCACATTGCCCCCTCGGGGGGCCCACCCATACTCCCCTTGCTCCCCCAGGTCTCATCGAAGGAGGGCACAGCAGAGGGGGCGGTCCCTGCTTCCACCCTTCCTACCCCCACCGCCTCCCCCGTTCAGTTTCACGCCGTGGCGCCGGAATCAGTGGAAGGGAAGGGAGGGATGGAGGGAAAAGGAGGAACGGAGGGAAGAGGGGCGGAAAACGGTGGCAGCAAAGGCTTCAAGCTGGTGTCAGTGTTTTTTGCTATTTCAATTTGGTTTTTTAGATCTTGATTTTGAAAATTTTGTTTGACTACTTTTCCCTCTGTGATTAATATTTATGTTTTTTTTCTTTCTTTTCTTATGGCCTACATGTATATATTACATAGTTTATCCATTTTTTTGTTTGGTGTTTAGTCTTGTGTTGTCTTGCGATCTGATGGAATGTTTCAATACCTTGACTAAGAAATTTGTGCGTAGGCTAAGTTTGTCGGAGAAAACTCAATGGCAAGAGTTTAGCAAATTTACTGATGTGGTTGTGAAGTTACATTTTCTCAGTCAAAGTTAGGGCACTGAGGAGCCTAGGTTTCTTCTTGTCATTGCTCCTGCCCGTGTGCTTGTTTGTAGCTCTCAATGCCTCTACCCGTCTGTTTGTTTCTCTCAGTACTCCTACCCCGATGGTTGTTGACCCGGTCGTGATTCGCTTGCCTCGACTCTCGACGACCTTGAGGGGTCAAGTGCCGGATGCCGCCGATTGGTCAGTCGCGGAGGTCGCAACCTATTTCTCCACGATGGGATTCGTCCAGCAGGCGCAGGTTTTTTGTGATCAGGTGTGTTGAATTGCATTTTGCTTTTTGTATCCGAGAAGGTGTTTGCGTTTTATATATTATATGTATTTTTTGTTTGTTGTTTTGTAAATCTTATTTTAGTTAATGATGAAGAAAGTTTGATAATGAAGATTTTCAGCAAACTTGATTGCTGAGAATCAGGTGAATCATCTTTGAGGTGTTCTGGTAATTTCTTGGCGTTAATTTGCTTAGTGCTGAATGAAATTTTTGTATTGCCTGTAAATTTTATAAGTATAGTATGTGCTAATCCGCCTGAATGATAGTGAATTGAAATGTAAGTACTTTTTAGATTTTTGTTGGTGGTGTAGTGGACATTGTGGGCGTGATTTGTTGACATTTTGAGTGTGGATTGTCAACCTAGTGGGTGTGGCTTGTTGACAAGTTGAGTGTGGTTTGTTGACATGGGGTGTGGCTTGCAGGAGATAGACGGAAAGGCTCTGCTATTGATGACACGTGCTGACGTCCTCACCGGCCTGTCACTCAAACTTGGCCCCGCCCTTAAGCTACACGCCCACATAGCACGCCTGCAGGCGAGCCAGCGCTGTGGCTAGCTGTCATTCAAACATTGCTTCGCCTTGAAGATTTTTGCCTGTTCATGGAATTTACTATGTATTTTTTATGTATTTAGAAGAAATTCTTTTCATTATGCCACTTCTTATATATCCTAGTATCCCTGGGCTTGCGAACTGCCGACAGGCTGTTGTTACTTCTATGTGAAGTTCTACTGTTCCGATACGGACGGCGATATGGCATGTCGGATCATGGGCGGCTGCTACTTATGATCTATCGATATTATTGGCTACAACAGTTACTGTGTGGGGACTGACCATGTCGTTGACTGTCGGCTGAGCACTGACAAATAGGCACGGTGGTCCAGGATGTGTTCTGCTCGACGCACATCTGGTTGAATTGATTTGAATTGATTTGAAAACAATAAATGACAAAATGAGTTTTCATAGGAGTGATGCGCGCGTAGTTGAATAGAATTGATTTGAAAATTGCTTGAGGAATTGATTTACTTTTAATTCTATGATCAATTGAATTTAAATTTAAATTATCTTAAAGAAGGGGGAGCGGTTCTGTGGTGGGCCTCTTACGCAGAACCAGACTGTAATAGTCTACGTTACTACACACGGTCGTTAAAATACAACCCCACCACCCACATGATAAATTCAATTAGACGCGAGAATGAACATGTCCATTGCGCCATTTATTTTTTTGAAGATCAACTTTGAATAAATGTGTGCGGTACGGTATCGGTAGAGCAGTGCACATTTGTGTTGAATTGATTTGATTTTTAGCTCAAACGATTTGCTCCTGGCGCTATGTGTTATAGGCAGGGATAAGTTTAGCAGAAGTAGTACTCCAAAACGACGTTTTTTTGAAACTACTCGGATTTAGAAATGGGTAGGAGTAGCATTACTCGTAAAAATTGACGATGGTGGAGTAGGCATACTCTAGGCCTACTCTTTTTTGAAAGGCATAGGAGTGCATTACTCCTGTTTTATAAGCAGTAGGCGTAACGTTGCTCCTAATTTGTAAGGGCTAAACCGAACTCCGATTATAATCCTAACTCGAGGTCGGAAGTTCAATTATTTTTACGCTAGCGCGCATTGTCAGTTGACAAGCGAACCTTTTTCGGTTTTCAACTCTTCAAGAATTCAATTCAACTAGCTGTGCTTCGAGCATTGGAGCAACATTATGTATCCGTAGTATCGTTGTTGATCTTGTGGCATTGCACTGGCTAGAAATCGCTGCTGCTGTCGCAGCCGTTTTCGTGAAGATTTGTTCCTTTGTTGTTCGATTTAAATGGACACGAAATAAATAAGCTCGTCGCGACTTTTACGGCCATTCGGGCATTGTCTATGTGAGCCCTATTTAGGATATTATTGTCTAATGTTATTTTGTAAGGTCCATTGTTTGTTGCGCAATGTTTGACAATTATTTTGATGACCACAGCATTTCAGTTGCACACATTTGCTGTTACACGGTTGTTGGCTATATATTCTAAATTCTATAGATGAAATTATGATATAGGCCTAAATGTTTACTATTTATATAATATTAACGGTGAGCCTATGCCACTTTTGTTTCGTGATGAATTTGCGCTGCTTCTTATATGGTTATAATATTTCTTAAGAATCAAGAAATATAGTTTTAGTGATTGTTTTTGATGAACAACCCTGTAGCTTGTTTTGACAATTCTGTTATACTTATATTTACAATTAATCAAGTAAATTTTCTTGAGACTAAACCCTATATAAACCACTGTTGCAGATCTCTAGACTCCTGCGATTGCATAAGCTGGTGTAAACTAAACGAACCGCCTTCTTTAATCCATTCTGTTAATGTCCATGTTTTCAAACAGGTTTAGACGTTTGCGCCCTGGTAACGACTGCAGGAGCTGGGTTTTTACGGTCAGATGCCCTTCCTCACGCTAACCAAATAAATTATAATAGGGGTTAAGGAGCTAGCGATACTTGTGTGTTTAACTGCCTTGCTGAAGGGCCTGTTACGCACGGTTTCATAGTTGCCGGCGCCGGGACTCAAACCCAGGTATCTGGGACTGGCGTCTGACGCCCTAACCACTACACCACAGCGCCTCGCTGAAGTCATAAACCTTCTGTAAAGAACGATAATAATGGGCGATTCTTTGAATTCGTCACTAACATGGAGAAATTGCAACTATTAACCACAAGTATTTGACATACATGTAGAAATTTTAGATTAGGGTTAGGATTAACGGTTTTGGTCAAAGCTAGGTTTTGTATCGGGGATTGAGAGGGGTTGGAAGGTTTGTGACGATTCCTAGGTTTCCAATAAGGTTTGCCGTTGCAATATTAAGTTTTCTTGCTTAGCGGTGTACGATACGATAAAGGTGAATTTTCACCTTACGCGAGCCCATTGTGGACAATGTAGCCACAGAGATGATTGTGATGTCGATTTTGAATGCACGACCTACCAATTCGAGTGAGGTAAGCGAGTGAAGTAAACTTCACTTGCTTTCAAATTTAATATAAAGTTAACATGTCATCGCCTGGTTGGTGTGCGTGGCCCCAAGTAATTAATTTGTGTCGTTTTGCAGCAATCAGTTTGATGTATTACGCGATGATCCATTCAAAATCTTGCCTCGTGATTACGCACTTCGCCATTCGATTTCTATAAATATTACCACTTTATATAAAATATGGACAATTTATGGTTTAACTATTGCCAGACACAATAGAGGCGTGTTCACATCTTAAGACTCTTCTGGCTCTCTTCAGGTTATCTTGCGGCAAGAGTCATCTTACCGTCCGATAAACAGATCTACCATCTTACGAGCGGATGGCGGGCGGATTGCGGGAAGATCTTCCGAGAAGATCTTCCGAGATGATCTTCCACTAAGATATAATGTAAACGCGCCTTAATGCTTTTGTTGTATGCTCACAGTGACTCTTCATGGATCCGGAATTGCCTTAATATGCATAAGCTATGGTGTCTGTTTGATTTGAAGAGTTTTTGGATCACCGTGTATGATATAATGTAAATATAACTAAAGTGCTTAAGCTGTGGTATAAGCTATGCGATATTACTGGAAAGTTTGGTGCAGTTACCAGCCTGCAGCATATAGTGTACAGTGTGCAGCTTTGTATAAAGTTCGTATCTTGTTGTCGTTTAATATTGCGCTTGAATGTGCTACGCAATTATGATAAACATGAAACTTGATTCAGCATCACATTGTTGTTGTAATACGCAGATTTTATCATCAGTTGTCAGATCCCCTGCGAGCCGGGGAACAGAGAATTGCCTTGCAATCAGGGTTCCCGAGTTAGTCATAAAAGGCGAAGACCTAAAGAAGGGGAGCGGTTCTGTGGCGGCTGTCTTGCATAGTACAGGGATAAGTTTAGTAGGAGTAGTACTCCAAAAACCACTTTTTTTACGAACTACTCGGATTTAGAAATGGGTAAGAGTACGATTACTCGTAGAAATGGACGATGGTGGAGTAGTTTACTCTACGCATACTCCTTTTTTGAAAGGCCTAGGAGTGTGCTACTCTTGTTTTATAAGCAGCAGGCGTAACGCTACTCGTATTTTGTAAGGGCTAAACTGAACTCTGTGCATAGACCCGGAGTATAACAGTTTTGTCAACTACACACGGCCCGTGAAATACAAGTCCTCCCCATCTGCAGTTGTGAGATAGTTTTGTTGATACATGACAAGAACCTATTGGAGTGTCTTAGTTATGAAGCTGGGCCGAGTACTTGAAGACTGGAATGGTCGTTGAATCCTGAAAAACAAAGACATTTTTTGATAAGTTAACGGGGGGGGGGGCGTCATAATGAGTGTAAAAAACCTATAAGATTTATATCAGAAAATCATAGAGAAATTTTTGATGGTGGTGGTGGGGTTTTATTTTAAGGACCGTGTGTAGTAACAAAGACTATTACGGTCCGGTTCTGTGTAAGAGGGCCGCCACATAACCGCTTCCACCAATTTAGTCGCCTTTTACGAGTCACCCGGGGAGCTAGTCCATTCTGTGTTCCCCGACTTGCTGGGATATCATTCAAGAAATATTAGAGAATCTGTGGATGAGGACTTCCGCTATGAAAAAAACCAAAGGATCTAATTTTGGGTGGAGAATTGCATTCCAGGGTCGTACCATGTTGTACAAAAATTGAAAGAGGCAGTACTGTCGAGAGGGTCACCAAAATGTTGCTTGGCTGTCGTTTGCGGAATATTACTGTATAAGCTCAGACAATAACTATGATTAGCGACGAGTCCACACGTAAAAGCCGCTGCCTCCGGCGATAGTTTATATACGGACTTGCGAGGGTATAGCTTTATTGCAGGCTGGTTACGATCGCTGTCGTGTAAAAGCCGTGGGAAGTGCCCTTCGAAGATGAACGGGAAACCCAGATTGAAAGAAAGACGCGTTGCAGACGCAGCGACTCAAAGGAAATTGTTCGCCCAGTGCGTGTTGACCGCTGCGGTAACTGCGTAAGCCAGTTAATCCTTTTGCACGAAACGAGTCATGTCAAGCCTGACGCGACCTATATCAACACCGAAAAAATGCGAATTCTAAGAGGAATTGATCGATATTCTCAGCAGTGAAAAATTTAAGCGCGGGGCTAAAATTTGAATTGGAAAACCTGCGAAGAAACCGAAGAATGGTCAAAGACTTTGGGGAGAAATAAGTTTGAAAGGAACGGCATATAAAAATAGTCTCCCTAAAAGGAGACTATCTTTCATTAATTAACAAACAAGGCTCCCTCAAAATTATTGTTCGGAAACGACAGTGAATGACGCGCTCCAGTGATGCCATTGACTCAAATCAGAATCTACCTGGATTCTGTGTATGTCGGCCAAAATAGCCTAATCCCATAGATTGCATTTCTTGACAAAAATATCCACAACTCCCATTATAAAATGCACCATTTTATTTAAAATAATATCCCCAGATATCTGGGCATTGTGCAAAAAATCAGATCCCTCAATCACTTAAATATCCCAAAATCTAGTGATATATAATATATCTCTAGTACGTCGCATCACTGCCCTGCTCTGTTCTAAGTGTAGGCGCGTGTTACGCGCAGAGGGCTCGGACACACACGCCCGATGCGTGTAGCTCAGTCGCTAACACGGCCACTCAGCTGCGCCCTTGAGCTCCGCAGCCATACTGAGGCGACACTCGCGTAGTATGGCCGCAGGCTATCATTGCGAGTCAAGTACTCGCTTATTAACGCAAGCGTGTCATGCTGTATAGGCTACTTCCTGTACTACAAAGCGATCGAGGCCTCTTGACCCGCATGCTATACGCTGTAGATACATATACACACGCACGCGCGGTTTAGGTGACCAGATTCTCAGCATATGCCGGAGAGGGGCATTTAATTGCAACCACAGACACAAGAGCCCTGATCCAGCGGGGGGCAACGGGGAAAGCGTGACAGACCTTCCGGGGGACAAATATCATGCAAAATTCATTTTGTAGTTTCAGAAGCAATGGACTTCCCTCCTAACGGTTACTTTTAGTGTAGCCTACATTCTAGAGCCTTTTTCTAATCTGCTCTGAACAGTCGTAAAGCCAGCTTAGGCCTTAACTAAGCATTACAACGGTACTCATGCCTACGTGTTCGATTTCAAGCAACTGCGTTTAATTGCGCATTGACTATAATCTACAACTCAACATGCTATCGGCTACAATGCAGCCTATAGGCAGTTGTAGCAATACAGTTGTAGCAGATGTACAGTTGTAGCAGATGCAGAGTTGTAGCAGATCAGCTAGCTTTGGCAATATTAATTGGTACATTGAAATTTAAATGAGCAGCATTGGACAAATTTGCTCGAGTGCTCAAGACTCCGAGTAGGCCTAATAATGATGAAATTAGTGTGAGGAGAGTGCCCTTTGCCCACTCAAATATGAAATGTAACCATAGTTATTATTGAACAGACAGTGCAAGAGCGATAGTTTGAGAAGGCAGATTTCGCTCAGGGAGAGTTCTGCAGACGTTGAGCTCTTTGCTCAGCTGGCCACGTTGATTCGACGGTCTCTAAACAAGATCAATAAGTAGCCTGTGATGAAAGGGTGCTACAAATTCAGGCCATTCTGGCGATCGAAGGCCACCAACGGGCCTACTCAAAATGTGTTCGTTAAGCCTGCTAATATGCTAGCTAGAACTAGCACCCCCTGCAGGCCGGGGAACAAAGATTTGGCTTGCAGAGCTTCTCGGGCGAGTCGTAAAAGGCGACTAAAGAAGAGGGTTGGGACAGTTCTGTGCCGGCACTCGCCCAGAACCTGACCGTATCGTCTTTGCGATACACACTTTCCATAAACTGCAAACACGGTGCTAGAACCAGCCTGTTATGAAAGCATGTATACGCTTGCAGGGTCTATTATTACATGATCCAGAGTTCTAAACAGCGTCGAAGTCCCGCGGGACTACTGCCTTCATCATTGGGGAACACTGCTGCAGCGCGGTGCATTAGTGCTCAGCGGCGGAACAAAACTAATATTATGGCTTAATCACGCAGTGCGCTAGTTTCTATCGCAGCTTCAACATGACGCCCGCTTCTACAATGGAATCCTTTTAACCATCTATGGACACTCTATTTGATAATAGCCAAGGTACTACAACGAAGCTTAAGTGGCTCACACCCGCATTTCGCGTCCGAGGGACGCGCTAGGATGCTGAAGAAGGATGCATGCGAATGCCTCCAGACATTCTGTGATTTGAAGTCGCTTTGTACAAATTTAGCATTATATAGAACCTACGGCATTAACCAGGAGTTAAATGTCATCAGGATTAGCGGGGGAGGGGGGGGTCACTAATTTGCATTCTGAGTTGAGCTCGCGACCAGGGGGTAATTACTTGGAGCCCCCTTAACACCCCCAATAGCGCCCCTTGGAACTCATTGCCCGACCGGGCAACGCAGTCCAGCACTGTTAGCCGCGCTACTGGAGCATTGTTACACTCTCTCACGCCGAGCAGCCTCTTGACTGGGACTGACAAAGCCTGCGACTGATTGGCAGTCTTCTATCCACACTCGCTCTATCGGACTGACGTCCGTCGAGTCTTCAATGAGCTCAGTGGAGCGAGCGATATTAATCAGCACTCTCCTCAACTACGGACGTCATCGACGTCGAACTAAATTAATAGGTCCAGGAATGTCGTGAAATTTAAGATGCGGATAGCGGGGGGGGGGGGGGGGGGGGGAGTGTTCACCGAGGCCTCTCTGATGATTTATCGCTTGTGTTAATTCTGTTTGGATCTCTCAAAAAGCGGAGAAACTGGGTGGCCTGCCGTAGGCCTAAGATGTGTTCATGTTGATGATGCTGTTTAGCAAGATGTCCACGTTTCACATGTCGAGAGAAATAAGCTTTTTGAACGAAAATAGTTCTAAAAAAAACTTTGGGGACTCGGGCAGGAAATTTCTTACATTATTAGAAATTCTCCCCCTTCACCGTGACGCTGGATGACTAAAAACTAAATTGCGTCAGAGATAGTTAGTTATATTATGAACGACAGTGTTCACGTTCCGTCAGTCACTGATTGGCAATAACGGCGCGACTTCTCATCACCTCGTTCCCTTTGCAAGCCGGGAAACAAGGAATGGGCTTGCGGCCCATAGCTCTCCGGGCGAGACTTAAAGACAAGAAAAGTCGAAAAAGACGCTAAAGCGGGGAGGGGGGTGGGGGAGCGGTCTGTGCGTGGCCCATCGCACAAAACCGGACCGTAATGTAGTCTTCGTTACTACACACGGTCCTTAAACTCTCAAAACTCTCTCATCACAGCACCGACCGGTTATACATTGCAGACTTGTAGTCCACAAGGCATTTCGTCCTTACTATGCAATGCCGATGCATGAATTTTTGACTAGATAAAGCGATCTTTAAGTTAATTTATGTAAGATTTTTTTTAAGATTCGCTGGCGCAAGTATCGTAACGTCGCCTGCACTCGTAACGCCTATCGTAACGTGCATCGCTCTCTACAGGCCGGGCAAATAAAGAAATTGGTTTGAAGCTAAGATCTCCCAGTGCGAGTCGTAAAAGGCGACTGAAGAAAGGAGAGCGGTTCTATGCCGGCTCTTCTGCACAGAACTGGACTGCATATTTTGTGTTAAACACACTCTTTGTGCTACGCACGGTCCAAACTACAAAAACAAAACAAACGTAGTACATATACATGTACAAAACACAACATACCAGCCTATTCAAGGACAGTATGCAATGTTACAAACAAGCGGTACTGTCGTTAATGGAGTGCTGCGAGGTGGCGCTGACTGTATACGCCCAATCGTCACGAGCAGCGTTATTATCTGTTCTTCACTGAGTCGCCTGAGGCCAAGCTTCGCGGAAGTCTCCTCTACTCTTATAGAGCGGCAATTACATCCTACACCGATGTGTAAAGGCAGCTAATGACAGCGATATGTACCTGGGCAGCTATACTGGTATACACTCACAGAACATGCCTATCCAGAGAAGATGGAGGAAGAGGGATGTTTAAATAAATGCACCCTGTCAAAGTGTCATCCACTCACAGTGATCCTTTATACGTACATGTATACACAGTAATTTTTGCACAATTATTGAGCTTATACATAATTTTTCTGTCGAGAAAGATTTTCTATCGCAGAAGACCAAATGACCAAATTTTATAGCTTAAACCTCCCTTCCTACAGTCAAAACTTAACAAGCTGTTGGGGTAATTTTCATTCGCGGCCAAAATTACACCGCGTGGCTTTATGCTGACTTGTAGCCTATGCTCCATAGGCCAACAAACAACAATCTTTACGCACTTCGCCCCTGCTTCCGCCTCCCTTAATTCATTTGCCCGGCTGCGCCCCACGCTACGCCACTACGACGGTGAGATTATCACAATTTCACACGATTTAAAACTGAGATAATTATTATCACAAGGTCAATAAAAACGTCGCTTTGCGCGGTTTAGCCTACATTATAAAAATCCTCTTTTGATCAATCATGTAATGTAGTCGTTGCAAAGAATATGCCTATGTCGATTGGCACAGGGACTACTATAGTTGCATCTGCTGCCGCGTACGCCCATGCATGCACAAGGTATGTATCGTGGTTACACACATGATACAACAGTCTGACTATGCTGACAGAAGTCTAAAATCTGACGGATATGACGCGTGCCCCGCAGATAAGGGCACATATTCCTCATGTGTAGAGCCACAACCTTCCGTCAGTATACCGTCAGCCTTCCGCAGATTTTCTTTGTGATCAATGGTCCTGTGGACGAAGCTGACCGAGTGGTTAGGACCCCAGGTCGTTGGGTTCGTGCTGGAAGGGGGTGC